>VYZP01006493.1:72152-150594 GCA_013400635.1 Hypocryptadius cinnamomeus
TGCCGCCGCTGCCGCCGCCGGTCGCGAATGGTCCGCGGGGCGCCCGGCTGCCTCCCCGGCTGCCGCCGCCCCGCGCCCGCCCACCGCCCGCCTCCATCCCTCCTCCATCCCTCCTCCATCCCTCCTTCCCGCCCGCCTTCCTCCCCGCCCGGCCGCGGATCCACGCCCGTGGTCGCCTCGCTCCTCATCTTGTTCCTCCTCCTCCTCTCACCTCCGTCGTCCGCTCGCCGCGGGGTGCGGGAAGGTGGGGGATGCGGGAGTGCAAACCGCTGACCTTCCCAAAAACTCCATCCGTCACCTCTGGAGCTCTGCACGGACCATCACAGAGTGATGACGAAGTTATTATTATAGAATCGCAGAACGGTTTGAGTTGGGATATTAAAAGCCACCTCGTTCCAACCCCCCCGTGCCATGGGCACGGACACCTCCACTAGACCTGGCTGCTCCAAGCTCAGTCCAGTCTGGTCTGGAACACTGCCAGGGATGGAGCATCCACAGCTTCTCTGGGCAAGCTGCGCCTCACACCCTCACAGGGGAGAATTTCTTCCTAATTCCTAATCTACACCTGCCCTCTGTCAGTTTAAAGCCAAAGGCTGCTTATACAGACCAGCACATCCAAACCAGGAACAAAAATGATGCATCTGGGGGAAAAAGATATAAAAATCCAGGCATGAAGAGGTGAGGGTGTAAGGAGAGGGAAATGTGGAAAGCAGAGAACATGGAAGTCCTTGCATTGGGGTGCTGACCATGGCATGGGCAGTGAGATCAAAGCACTGGTGAGCAGTTGCTTCAAAGCCTGTGTGAGTAAACCAGTCCAAAAAAGCCATAATGAAGTGAACTTTGCAGCAGCACGCAGACTAATTGCAGCAAAGGATCTGCAATTAGGTTTTCAATGGGCATGTGGTGGAAAGAGGCGGAGAGTGGAATGCAGATGCTGAAGGGAAAAAAAAGAAAATGTTAGTTTCAAAATAGAGCGAAAATTGAGTTGCAGACATGTACTAAGGGGAGAAAATGGAAGAGGAGGAAAGAGGCATTGAGGGAGTCCTCCACAATATGGGGTTTCTTTGGGAAGATGTGAGCCCACTGTACAGCAGTTCTCATGGACATTATGGACATAATGAAATGCTCTTTCTCACTATCCCTCAAAGGATTATGAGTGTTTGTGGNCTCTCATGGACATTATGAACATACTATCCCTCAAAGGATTATGAGTGTTTGTGGTACTGAAAGGTCTCAGACAGAATTTGTCTCCTCACTCCCATGCTGTTTGCAGCACACAACACATAGTGGTGTGCCGTACCCCTGCTTCACCTGGTGGGTCCTTGTCCTGAGAGCCCACAGCTGGCAAAATCCTTACTTCACAGTCTTCTTAAACCACTGTAAAGTGCTTTCAAAAAAGGACATCCACTTTCTCTTACAGCTTAAAACCAGCCTTCCCAAATCCTGGCCCAGATGCAGGTGAGGGCACATGCTCAGAGGATGGTTGAAGCCAAAGCCAACTCTGTTTCTTTTTGCTGCTTCAGCCCACAGCTGTGGCAGTGCAGGGCACCTATGGTCATCTTTCAGTTTGAATTGGGAGTGACTTTTCAAAGGCTCCCTCCACATCATCCCAGCTCACTTGAGGTTGCTAAGAAAAACTGGAAATAAAAAGAAGCCACATGCTGGACCTCTGTCTCTCTACTCCTTTTGTGTATCTGTGCCCATAAAAGGCCCAGAAGTAGGTTCAACCCCTGCCCCACAGCATTTAGGCCATCCCTGCTGACTTAAAATAGGTTCAACCCCTGCCCCACAGCATTTAGGCCATCCCTGCTCACTTAAAAATCCACTCCATGGCTTTCCCTCTTGCGTGGATCTTGGCTCACAGCATCCCTGAGCATGTTGATGCTGAAACTTGTATTGCAATGCAGTTTACTTCTCCAAGGGCACCAGAAGCTCTCCAGATATGGAAGCAAAAGCTTCCACATTTTCCTTCACCCTTTGTAGCCAGGTTTTGCATATAGCTCTGTGCCTCGTATGTGTTTGCACACAAAGCTTCATGCAATATTTATGCAAAGCTATTTCAGCTCCTTCTGAGCTGTTGTGCACTGTACAATGTGTACATCGCTTCCAAAATAAAATACAGCTGAATAAAATCTGTCTTAATGATATTTTTTTTTATTTTGCCACTTATCATCTTGTAGATTTCAGCCCAATTCCTCCCTCCCAAGTCACCTCTTCCACTTTGAGGAGTATAAGGTGCTGTCTCCAGGACTCTCTACTGACATTTCTGTGTTCATCCTTCACAGTGCATTAGTTCCTGAAAGGAAAAGAAACACAGGAGCTGCCAGAACAGTCAACTCCCTATATCACACAGAGAGGAGAACGCAGCTTTGAGTGAACAAGACTCACTGTGTGGTTATAGGATCAGCAAAGAGGAAGGGAAGGAGGATCTGATGGAGAAAAACTGAGCTTTTTCCCCATAGAGGAAGGAAGGAGATGCCTGGGAAACAGTGGGACTGGGGAGGCTGGACAGCATGGGAGGAGGAGATGTGCAATTGAGCAGCCAGCAAGAAATGACAATTTATGTGAATAATAGAAGGAAAACAAGGCATCACCTAAGACAAAACAAGGGAGGGGAGTGCCACAGAGACTATTTGAGAGCTAGGATGCAGCTCAGCAGAGTGTAAGTCATGGAGACAAGGGAGGAGAGAGCCTGGAAAGGCAGGGTATGAAGGCAGGAGAAAGAGCAAAGAGAATGAGCATAAAACACAGGTCTTTTAATTTACTCAGGAAGCCACTCAGAAAACAGCAAAATTAACAGCCCATAAGCAGCAAGAGGGGACAATACGGTGAGAAGACAGAGAAAGGGGTAGGTATCATTCTTTAGTCAAATGGGGATTTTAAGCACATGAGGAACAAGAGAGTGAGATTGGTTTCTCCCCTCTCAGTTACACTGCAGTCTATCCAATGAAAAACCAATCTGAGGGAAGAGAGAGGCCCCAGTCCCCAGCTCTGCCTGGACCTTTGGAGGCCTCTGTCTCAGCAAACCAAACATCTCCAAACTCTTAGCAAGGGCTGAATTATAGGACTCTCATAAGAAAAAAATTGAGTCCAAAATTGCCTACCATTCATCTCCTGGCTTATGGCAACAGCTGAAGGACTTGCTCTTACACTCCTTTGGAAAGCTGCTATCCCTTCACCAGGGTATTCAGATTAAATTCTCCACAAATAATCCCAGATTCCCCACTGAATGTGGAAACAGCAAGGAGTGAGGCAGTGAGATGTCTGCAGGTAAGGAGAAGAGCTGATGATTGAGGAGCTCTGTTGCTAGGATGTTATGAGAGATGTAACTCTGTCTGCTACAGAGGCGGGTATGAAATGGCTCATCTCTCATGATTATCCTGCCTCATCTCCTCTGCTTGTATTATTGAGTGGTAGAAATGCTGTGTTCCTTCAGGATTCATAGATGGGGAGTGAAGAGATGATCTCTGCCCCACAGAGCTTACAAGACAAGAAAGAGCTGCCTCTGGTAACATAAAAGGAGTCCTGGGATAGTAGTGGTTGGCACAGTGAATTCCCAACACACAGGCAAGGGGTGAGAGATTCTGACCCCCATCTCCTGGCCATTTCCTTCCCACTGGGAGCAAACTCCTGCATCCCAACCCACACATTTGTCTTTCACCCTGCTGATCATCAAATTCAATTTAGATTGAATGAGGCCAATTAACACTTGTTGCTTTTCCTAGGTTCATTCCTGACCTGTCACACTAGAACGAGTGTAGAGAATTGGCAAAAATGAGGAACATGACAATTCCCTGTTTGTAAAATGAAAGCAAATGCTTTCCTTGCTCATTGAAACACAGCAGGGTGACACAAACACTTGGGGACTATGCCTGAGACCCACAGCTGTCTGATCCTTTATTTTAATCTCTTCTAATGTTAATTGTCCAAGTATTTCTTAATTGCATTGGATAATATAATAGGGCATAAATCTTATCAGCAAATCAGCCTGGCATCAGCCTGTGTTATCATATTACCATGGTTACATTATTATTACAAGTGAACCTTGTGCTCATTACTAACCACAAACAATTCTAGCAAACAAGCTAAACTGGAGCAAAATATCCTGGCGGTGTTTCCATTTTTTGTCAAACAAAACTAATTTCTCTGGGTGCTAGGTAACGGCAGCATACCTACGATGCATTTTCAACCTTCTGCACTTATTTACTTGCATTTGTACAGCACTGAAACATTTCCCTGCTGTCAACAAGGCGCAGAGGCCACATTCTTGGAAAGTGGAATAGAATCTTTAACACAAACTCACGATATTCAGATGACAAGCACTGCCCCAGCCTGTCAAAACACTGCCACGTTTGTACTGCTGTGACAAAAACTGCTGCATTGGGAACCCCTGCCAGCTTGATTAGGCCCTTCAAGGGCCCAGTTTCTCAAGGGCTGGCTCTCATCTGCTGTGGCTGTGGTCTCCCATCAAAAGACTTTTCCCAGGGGGTCACTGTGAGGGACCAACTCCCCTCAGCTGATGCAGGAGAGGAGGAGATGTGATGGATCCAGCGAGGGCAGCGCTGCCCTTCCCTGCTCCAGACTGTTCATTTGGGCATTTTCTGCTGTTCCTCTGCTGCAGAGCATTGTTCCACCAGCTGTGCTAGGACTCTGGCAGGAAAACAGATCTCTATTCCAGTTTGAGTTAAAAAAAAACCAAAAAAACAACAACTTCTTTCCTTTTTTGTTGATATTTCAGTGATCCACTTTTAAGGGTGAGCAGTTGCACTGGCATGACTGAAAAAGCAGAGCTGTGCAGGAATGGGGAGACAAGAGCAGGAAACACTCCAGCAAAAACCTCCATCCAGACAGAATGTGGAAGGAAGGATGGACTGTTTTCAAAATAAGAAGTCACCCAGGAGGCCATGGAAGAGGATGCAGACAACAGCTGCTTGTGGGGAAGCAACATTAGAGCTTCTCCAGACATTCCTGTCAGACTACAAGCCATGCAATGACATTCATTTCCTTTTCACAGCAGCAGCCCATCTGTTGTGTCAGGAAGAGGGCTGATTTTGGATCACCCACTGCTGCCTCCAGCACTGTGGTGCTCCCCAAGGCCATGAGAGACCCACTTCGTGCAGAACCTGTTGAGGAGTGGTGAGCCCCTGTGGAAACCCAGAGCACTGAGAATATTTCTCTGTCTGCTCTGTGCCCTGACCCCCAGGGGAGCACTGACTTTGACCCTCATTCATGGAGAAAGTTTCCCAGACTTCAAGATAAACCGGAATCCACAAAAGTGTGAAATAGATTATAGAGAGTAGTGTAGCTGTATCACTTGGTGAGAAATTTAGGTTTTGGGATTTTTAGTATGGTGTGGATGGAAGCAAGATGGAGGGCACAGGGTGTCATCCTGGGTTTCTTCTTCATGCTTCTTCTTCCTTCTTCTTCATGGGTTTGGGTGACACTCTGTAATTGGGCAGAAAAGTCCACATTGCAGCTCTTTGGGATCAGTTACTGGGTTAAAAGGGAAAATAATCTAGGTGTCAGTTCTTAATTGGATAGTTTAGTCTTAAAAGACCTTGTAACAAGAGATTGTTGGCCATTTTGTGCCTTCTAATGAAAAGCTGCTGAACTCACAGTAGTGAGACTGTTTCACTGATAAGAAATAATAAACACCTGAGTCCAAACATGAAACTCGAGTGCCTTCAATCCAGACCCAGAGAAACCAACCACTGGTACCACCACAAGCCCTGAGCTCAGTGAGGTGTCACTGCTGCTCAGCAATGCCCTGTGCCTGTCAAGTGTCACACTGGCAAAGGTGATGCAAAACTTGCTTCTAATCCCTCGAATTGGGAAGATCTGTGAGAAAATTTGATGGAAAGGTGGAAAAGACTCAAGGGTGACCTTCTCACTCTCTACAACTACCTTAAAGGAGGCTGTAGCCAGGTGAGGGCTGGCCTCTTCTCCCAGGTAACAAGTGGCAGGACCATAGGAAATGGCCTCAGGTTGCACCAGGGTAGGTTTAGATTGGATATTGGGAAAGATTTCTTCACTGACAGGATGGTCAGGCATTGGAACAGGGCGCCCAGGGCAGCATGGGGTGCTGGAAGTGTTCAAAAGGTATTGTGGATGTGGCACTTGGGGACATGGGTTAGTGGTGAACACAGTGGTGCTGTGTATGTGGTTGGACTCAAAGATCTTACAGATCTTTTCCAACCTTAACCATTCTGTGATTCTATAAAAGCCAGGCAAGATCAGCTCCATTTTAACCTGTTTTCTAAGGATAAGAGAAGGTCTGATAAGGACAGCACAGGAAGGGAGAAAATGGAGTTAAACAAGCCAGTGTCACTTATGATGTTCACAGCTGACAAGAACCAGAGCTTGAAGCTACCACCCTCATGGTTCAGCATAAAGAAACTTCACCAGCATTTCAGCAAATCACCTAATTCATCATGCCCTGATGCTAACTGATGGGGCTGCATTCCCTCCTCAGGCTCATGGACACTTCAAATAAGTCAGAGCTGGACTATTCCAAGTGACACTTCCTTTCCCACTTTTTTTTCCCCTCATCACCAAGCAGACGGTATCAGTTGAGTTCTGCTCCAGTTACTTTCAATTCATCCTTACAATATCCTGTCTGATGTTCTTGTGTTTTGACTCCTTTTCTTGTCCTGGACTGGGTTTCAGATGTATGTTTTAAAGTGCCTAAATTTGGAGACATGAATTTCTGCTTAGTTTAATGCCTTCTTATATCCATGCTGCCAGTGTTCATTGAGCACACTGGGCTGGGGACAGCCCTCAGCAGCACAGACTTTGTGGAAGAATACCTATTAAAGTGTGAACAATCAGCCACTGGGATTTAAATTACAGCTTGAGATTTAGACAGCCTGGGAGGAATTCCCAACAGAAGGAACATTTCCAGGGAAAAAAGGATGTAACCTGCAGTACAATTTGCATTCAAACTGCCCTTGATGAAGGCACAGGTGGCTGCAGTTGTGCTCTTTGGATGGCCTTGGGACCCCTCAGCTGAAGCTGGCATGTGATGGGAGCCTGGAGCTGGGCAAAATACTCAAAGGAAATAACAGGAGTAAGTCTCTTTAGTGTATAACAACAGGAGTTCAAGGAACCACTAAAAAAGCTCAAAACCATACATCATTTTGCCTGAAAAAGTTCCTTTTCCACTGCTCTGAGGAGAACAAACACAGACCTTTTGCCTGGGGAAAGGAAGGTGTCACTGGCCCCAGGCTTTGCATCAGTGAGCCCCATGAAGCTGGGAAGGTCAGGTGTGCAGCCACAGAGCCCAGGGCACAAAACCAGCAGGGTCTGAAAGGGCTCTGGAAGTTCTTGCTGCCAGCCTCTGAGCCTTACCTTAACATCTGAGCTGAAGAGCTGCAGGTTTTACAGAATGACCCACAAGTCAGCTCCATTCTCCTTTGAGAAACCTGTGCAACTCTTTTCCCACCTTGCAGGACGGGAGCAGCTCTGCTCCCTGCCATGGGAACATTTATTCCTGCAGTTCTTCCCTGTATGTTGTGTCACTCCATTCTCATGTTTGCCTGACTCCTTAAAAGTTTTTTCCAGCCTAAATGATTCTGTGGTTCTGTCAAAGGCTGGGTTTGAAGTCAGGTACAAACTGACACGCAGAGGTACCTGAATCTCTGCTGGTTTATGCCTTTTTTTCAGTATTGACCCTCTTATCAATCTTGGCATAAGAGGGAATAACACTTTTTAATCTTCTCTAATGAAAGCTTTTGTTCTGGAAGAATGCATTTTCTATCAACTCAGGCACCTGCAAACCTGCAAGAGGAAAGAATGGCATTTCAATTTCCAGAAATTATTGGCCCAAAAACTTTGATGTGATTCTCACAGCTGAACTGTTCATTCAGGGCACGCTGCATCTCTACATTACCATTTGCTGCATTGCCATCAGATGTGCAGACAGGGCTGTTTCTTCATAGAAAAATAGCCTGGAACAGCAAGGCAGCACTGGGGATGTTATTCCATTTCAAAATTGCCAATGAAAGCCTCTCTCATATGGTACTGCTTGTGGTGGGACAGCACTGCCAGCCCTGTCCTGGACTGAGCCAGGAGCCCTCCAGACCTGGGAGAGGACATGGGGGAAGGAGGGTCTGTTTTGTCCAGAGAAGGCCACTCCACCCCTGCAATTTCAGCTCCTTCCAAAGGCAGATTCTGGGAACCTTTTGGGTGCCCCTGCAATAGGCTGGTATTGTTGCCCAGAACTGTTCCCACTTTTCAGATGATTACCTCCCAGTGCTTCTCAGATTCCAACTGTTAGTCTCATGCATAATGGATTTCATTTCAAGCCTTTCATCTGTGCATAAGTTTTCCATCTATTTCCATCCTGGTCTCAGATACTCTCCTACCTGTAAAGCAGGAAAAGTTCTATTTTTCCCACTTCTTTTCTGGAGTCTCATTCCTCTCAAACACAGCTCCAGCTTTTTTGCCAACAAAAGGCTGTTTCAGGGGATGAGATTCACATCCTCTTGCTGCAGATTTTTGGGGACACTTTCTTTCCAGCAGCATCTCTGCTGGCTGCAAAGCCCACTGCCTGCAGCTACTCTCAGTTCCCTGCTGTCGGTGAGGGATCAATTGCATTCCTGGGATCACTCCCTCAGCCACAGCGAGCCAGCTTAGCTCATGTCACCCACTCCTTGTAGCCACCCTGACTTCAGGGGCTCTCACAACAAGGGGAAGCTGGTTACAAGCACCAAAAGAGGCCATCAGGAGGCCTGCAGTGTCTCTTCAGCTGGGCCAGCACAACAGCATCACAGCATCACAGAATGGCTTGGGTTGGAAGGGACCTTAAAATCATCCAGTTCCAAACCCTCAGCCATGAGCAGGGACACCTTCCACTAGACCAGGTGACATTACAGAGTTGTTTTGGTTTTCGTTTTGCTTTTATTTTTTTTAATTTATTTTTTTAATTTAAGCATTTTGATTTACAAATTTAAGCCTTTATCTTCAGGCAGATGCCTTAAAAACAGACATGGCTCAAACAGCAAATAGATGTTTGATGAAGGAATCCTACATGAGTTTTTTCTTGGTCTGAGCTACAGGAAAAATTAAAGTGAATCCTAACAGTCCCTGCTGGGATTGAAGAGGGTCCTGGAGACAAGCAAACCCCTCAGGCAGCAACCCTGGTGTTACCACGCTGCCTTGGGATCACTGATGGAAACTGCAGGACATCCAAACTTCTCCAGGAGCTGTGCCAGGGTCTGTGTTAAATGTCCATAACCCTCTGTGCTCTCTCCTTAGTCACCTGATGGCAGGGACAAGCCGTGGAGATGGTTTGGAATAGCAATGACAGCAGATTCACAGGAACCAGCCTTCAAAGCAGGAATGCAGAGCTCGGCAGTCAAACACCCAGCAGTATCTGGATGCCACTTTTCCAAATCCTTTCAGATGCAGCCTAAGGGTTTAGAATTGACTTTAAAAGCTGGGGAGGGGGGCCCTGATTCAACAGAAACAGTTAAGCACTTAATAACATTAAGCACGTGCTCAAGTCTCTTCCTATTCAACAAAGCACGTAAACACATACTTCACCCCTCTTAGATGGCCCAGAACCAAAACACTGAGTTCTCAGAATTTCTTCAGTCTTTAATTTTGGAGGGACAGGAATTCAAACCTTGATCCATGTTTTAGAGGGTCCCTATTTGCAAATGAGTCAGACTCCAGCTCCAGAACTGCACACCCAAGTGCTGGCACATTCATATTTTGGACTGGGACCTGAATTTCTCAGCTTGTGCCTCATTCTGATGGATGCTTTCATTGATCACAGAGTTTGAAGTGCAGGCAGGGAGCTGTTAAACCCTGTTTCTGTGCAAGGTTGGAGTTGGTGATGCTTTCCCCAGCTCCACCTCACTGGGATGCAAAGCTGAGGCACCACCTCAGTGTTCAGTGGGTGGATGCTCAGCCCAGGGGTGTGCAGGACTTGCAAAGCTCCTCCAGTTTGGCTGCTCCTCCAAAAATGTCAAACCTCTGCAGCACAGCTCCCAGAACTGAGTGAAATCCTCGGGTTTGGTTATTATCCAAATGCCATCCAGCACCCACTTAGTGGCTGCAGGGGGAAAGAGCAAAGGGAGTGAGCTCAGCCCACCGGGGATGCAGCAGAGGAAAGGGATGGCAGCCAAGAGGGAGATCCTCCATCTTCCTCCAAGCTGTTGTCTCAAGCTTTCAGCAGGCTGAAGCAAACATCACCACGTTGCCTTGTGTACATTTCCAAATGTCACTGCTTCCTCCAACACTTTCTGTTCTTCTTTTTTTCCCCGTTGTTTTTTTTTTTCTTTTATTATTAATTTTAATTTGCTTCTAACAAAAGCTGAGATCCTCCAGAGCAGAGCAGCAGGCATCAGGAAAAGCAGCAAACAAATAAATCAAACCCAAAACATCTGGGCCACATGGCCAAATCCAGGCCTGCTTCCCATCTCACACCAGTGCCAGCCACATCTCAGTGTGTGGAGCATAACTCTCCTCCTCTCTTGCTTTGACAAGGGAGCTTCAGGGCTGCTGGCAGGGCAGAAGAGAGCCAGGAAATAAAAGGCCAGGCTTGTTCCAGGGAGACTGAAAACAAATGGACGGCCAGTTGTCTGGGTGAGCAGGGCAAGTGGCAGTCAGATGTCTGAGGCAGCAGGAGGAGTCAGGAGCCCCTCCAAGGGAATTACCAATGGCCTGGAGAGGGAAGAAAATGAACATGGTTAAAAACAAAAAGCAGAATTCAAATGGCTGCACCTTGGGCCTGCCAATAAGAGCATCACAGAAGGATTTGCTGATGAAGTGGTTGCCAGAAGATGAGAGGAGGAAGGAGCATCCAAGGGCTACAGGGCCCAGGAGAAGCTGCCACAAAAAGAGGCCCAGGGAACCAGCAGGCCTTTCCTTGCTGGTCATGAAATTGGCTAGAAACCAAACTTTCAAATACAATTTGAAGTCTTAGAAAGCAGGCTTTCTTTATTCTCAGCATGCTGGACATCCAGGAAATATTTCCTCTAATCAGGTGTGTGGTGAAATTTACAGCAGGGTATTTATTCCCTCATGATCCCACATACTCACTACAGCACACTCCCTAGCAAATCCATAAACAGCACTTTCCTAGAACTCATTTGCATGCTCTGTGCCTTGCTGGAAGCCCTTTTATGGTCTTGGAGGGTCATCTAAAGGGGTTTCTGGTGGTGGTACTCACTGAGTGTCCCCAATGAGACAGATGACTCTGCCTTGAACATCCCTCAGGGCATGTGCTGTTGCTGTTACATGGCTTTGCCACAAAAGCCACAATATTCCTCATCTATCCATGCTCTGTCCTTCCCAGGGAGGTAGAGCCAAAGGGAGTCTGACCCAGAGACTGACCAGGAGAGCAGTGATAAGGACAGGCAGGAATGACAACTGCCTTGGGCAACACCTGCCTCAAACTTGGCCTGTGAATGTGCTTTCCACTGCATCTGCTCTGCACCAAAGCATGTGGGCTGGAGACACCAAGACACCAAGAATCCCTCATTCCAGAGGCAGATGAAGAGTGAATGTCCCATCTGACCAAGTGGGAAACAGGGATGGGGAGACCTGCCTGAGCTGAGGCACAGAGATGAGAGCAGAGCTGGCATCAGTACACGAATCTGACCAGCCACCATCTGGCACTACTGACACAAAATCAGGCTCCTTCACACCCCTGGATGTGGAACAAGGATTACTCCTGGGAAGGAGCAGGTAGTAAATAATTAAAGTAAGTCAAGCAGCAGCTCTTGGCAGCCCAGCAGAGCTGTGAGAGCTGTCAGGCTGGGCTGGGCACTGTGGGGCTCTCAGACTCTGCCTCTCTGCCTTTGAGGTGGTGATGCTGAGGCCTGCTGGTCCCACAGAAGTTTTCCCAGCTTTGCAAATGGGCGACATCCTGGAGCAAGAAGCTCTCAAAATAACCTCACTGCACTGCAAGAGACACCAGGCACTGCTGTGATGAGGCAAGAGCTTCACCTTGCATGGATAGGCCCACGGAGGCACCAACCCCAGAGGGCTGCAGTGCTGGGAAGGACTGGGTGGCAAGTGTTGGTACAATAACAAGGGTTTGGCTCCTGGGTGTCACTCTGTGCCCTACAGGCCGTTCCCTGTCCTCTCTCAGCCTCCCTGAAGCTGGAGCAAGATAAAAGGAACAAGCTTCCCAGGAAAGTGGTCACAGCAGCAAGCCTGCCAGAGTTCAAGAAGTGTTTGGACAACACTCTCAGGCACAGGGTGGATTCTTGGGGGTGTCCTGTGCAAGGCCAGGACTCCATGGTGCTTGTGGGTCCCTTTCAAATTAGGATATTCTATGAAAAGGTGAGGAGAGGTTGCCCAAGAGCAACATCCAGGCTGCAGGGTGCTGGCTGGATTGTGCTGATCCCTCAGACCCTCCCCAGCTGTCCCCAGACCCCAGGTCACATCCAAGGGAGTGCCCCAAGCCCCAGTGTGGGTGTAACCCCAGGTTTACCACAGCAGGGGTTTTGCCAGCACTTCCAGCTTAATGCACAAAGCCCTGGTGACCCAGGCTGGATTAACCAAGAAGGAGGGGAAAGCTCCAAAGGCTGTTACCCTCTCCTGCCCTTCCCAGCAGCTTATCCAGGCAACCTTTTAACTAAAGGGACCAAAACCATCTTTTCTTCTTTTCCTTAGTGCATACACTGGCTTATTTTCTATCCCACAGCTACATTGGGAACCTGCAGCTCTCAGAGAGCACTGCAGCAGCCACCCTGGCAGATTTATTGGGGCAGCCAGCTCTCAGTTTCCCTGGTCACCCTCCGAGGATTTACAGCCCCTGTGCACTGAGAGTGAACAAAGCCCTGCTGTTCCTCATCAGAGACCTTATGATTGTGTCCATGGGGAGGAGGCTCCAAACCTAGATAACCTTTGGGAGGAGAAATGGCCATTCCTGGATGTAACAGGAGAGACAGGCAGGAAGAAAAGAATCCGCAGTGCTCTGGGAAATCTCAGCAAACGAAGCTGGGAGTTTGCAATATTTGTAAGGGTGGAGAGGAAAGGTTAGTCATGGGGCAGCAGGAGCAGGTTGGTAACAGAGTTTTTTCATGTAAATTTGGCTTCTGGGCTGATTTTCTCTTGGTTGTGACACAATTAAAAGTACTTCTGAACAGGATCCAAGTTCCAGCTCCTTCTTCTATCTACAGAGCCCAGGGTGCCTTGAGACCTGCACCAGCAGCTCCTGTTTTGAGTGGGCTGCACTCTGTAACACACAGCTATGAGGGACCTACAGGCATCTTTTGGAGCAGAAGGGCTGATAAACTTTCAAAGGATTCTCTGGAGCCCATGCACTTTGCCCTTCCATCTGTGCTGGGGCTCTGATCTCCCTGTAACCAAGAGCTCTACCAGCAACACTTCTAACAGACTCTGTGATCTCTGTGGTTTTCCTTTCAGCCTGCCCTGAACGACTGGCATGAGACTTGCACTCTGCCACTGCTTCATCCTGCTAATGGGTCTGGCCATGAATGCCACACAGCTGTTTACTGTACCCTTGGTGTTGGAGTCATCAGCCATGGAGAAAGGAGGGTAAACACTCATTACTATGCAGATTTCAAAGAGAGCTGCATCTGTGCCTGGTTTTCTGCTTTGTTTGGTGACATCTTCACAGGACAAAGTGGAGTTTTTTCCCTTAACTCTTACATTAGCAGGGGAAGTATGAATTTCTTGTGATGGTAGTTGTCATATGCACAAAAAACAACAACAACAAAAAAGAAACAAAAAAGCTCCCAAACAAACAGTAACACAATTCCCTGGGACTGAAGATTCTGCATCTCAGCAAGTGGCTTCCTGGAGGAATATAGCCACAAAGGATTAAACTCCCATCCTAATTAGAAGGGAATCTCTGAGACAACCTTTTCCACAAAGGAAACAAAAAGGCAGCGCTGACACGTCTAATGCATATATTAACACTAAAGACATGGAAATTAATTGGATTTATTACTCTCACAGCTGCAAAGATGGCTCATTTCTAAGTTTATTTTACAGAAAGTGGCGGGAAGAGTGGGATTTAATAGTCAGCTCAGTTAAGCTAATGAGGCAAAACTAATGGTCTCTTCTTGTTTAGAGAGGCCCCAGCTCAGTGGAGCACCTGAGCCTGTGTGTGGCTCTCAGCTTGGTGAGAGTCCAAGGGATGCTTGGCATCTGCTGGAATGTTTGCTGGTGAGTAGGACATGCACAGATGCTTAAAGTCTGGGAGGAAGAGGAAGCATCTTTCCCAATGGCAGCCAAAATCAATGGCATGATCTGTGAGGATCAATCCATGCTATCATTTCTGTCTGGAAAAAATGCTCCAGAGACAAAAAGACAATGAGAAACTCTGTCCATTTCCAGCCAGGTTAGTTTTCTGCTAATTACCAAGCAGAACTATATTTCCAAGAGGTTGCATCCATTCCTAAAGAAAGCCACAATTCCCTTGTGCTGGCTCCAGCAGGTAGGACACTGAGACAGGGAGGCAGGAGCTCAGCTGCAGCTCCATACTGGCACCAGCGTCCCTAAATCTCAGCCTCTCTCATGTTTTCTAGGCTGCATCACTTGAAAGGATGTTAAAAAGGTTTTTAAAGGAGCTCTCAGAGATCTGTCCTCTCCTGTAGATGAAGAAAAACAGAAGGTTTTTGATGGGAAAACTGAGCGTGGAAATGGCAAGACGAGTGTTGTTTACAGAGCACTTACCTCAACCCTCCATGAGAGGATTTGGAGGATTTTGGTTGCTTCCTTCCCGAATTAGAAACCAATTTTCTGAGGCAAAGGCAGGCTGCCTTGGGCAGGGAGGTGTTAAACAACAAAAGGGAAAGGTGCAAAGAGGGAACAAATGGAAACTCATTTAACACATAATGAAGGTGCTGAGAACAAAATTAATCAAAGCAAAGAAGGAAGTGAAGAAAAACGCTTTCATCACCTATTCACCAAAGGTAAGTCCTGGATAATAAACAGGAATCTCTGTTGTACAGCAAAAATTTGGCCTAGCTGGAAAGATGAAAACCTGGTGGGAAGCTCATTGGAGTGTTAAAACCATGGCTTTTAGGGAGGCTGAAGTGAGGATAAGATAGGGACCTGTTAGAAATGGGATCATGAGCATCCAGGTCAATGGACTCAGTAGTAAATGAATCTGAAAATTGATGGCTCAATCATCTAAAATAGAAAGTACAAAATAGACCAGCCAGTGTCTGCAGTGGAGCACAAAATCAAGCCTGTGAACCATCTGAACATCCCCCCGAGCAGCTGCCAAAGGCAAGGAGGGGAAAAGGGACAGATTGTCACAGGGAAACTTCAAATGGAGCAAATCTGCAGGAAAGCTGCCTCCAGCACCGAGACAGGCGCCGTGCTTGTGAGGGATGATGGTGATTATTTGCTATCTCAAAAGAACTCACACATCCAGCAGGGAGAACTGTGGATCAGACCTTTTTTCTTGGCAGATACAGAGAATTTGATCACAGCACTGAAAACACACAGTTGCTTAGGTGGGAAGTGATTGCCACTCGAAAACATTTGTTATGTGCAGATGGAATAAAATCAAACCCAGTCAGACATTGCCTTGCTGCTCTCTCAGGCTGCTGTTACCAACCTGAAAACAATCATGGGCTAACTGAGTTCAGAGTAAGAATTTAAACAGAAAAAAAACCCAAACAAAAAAACCCTAACAAAAAAATTCCCAAGAATGATAATAGGGAATATTAAAGAACATTTCTTTATACTGACAAGAGCCACAATCTGACAAGTGAGGGACTGTTCTAGTGGTTAAAACAATACCTCTTCATCAGGAGGAGAACAGAGATATCCTTTATAAACAAATGGGGAACAGAGATGCTGAAGGCAGTGAGTACAAATCCAAAGGTAGGATCTATAGATCATCCATATGGGAAACAAAAGGGGAGGAGACAGCCAAGAAAATTAGGGCAATTGCAGCAATCTTTTTTTTTTTTTTTTTNCTTTTTTTTTTTTTTTTAAGTATAGGGATACTTCTTGTTTTCCATGTGGGGGGCAATAGCCCTGCAGAAAAGGCAGCAGCAGAAAAGCACCAATTTTTGTGTGTGTCCTTTGAGAACAGCCAGAGGGTGAAGTGACATCACCTGGGGCTGATGACAGAGCTTTCCCCCCAGTGGGCAGTAGGGTGATCATTAGGCAGAGATTAGATATTTTGAAATAAAGGGGTTTGTCCAACCTGCAGCAAGGCAGAACTGTCTGTGCTGGGCTTTTGCCTTCCAATTTCCTGTTGATGCTTTGCTAACAGAAGCAGCTCTGGGAATTCCCATGCAGAGGAGAGGCCAAAAAGTGTGTGAGGTAACACTGGGTAACAACAACATGGGTGCAACACCTAAAACACTGGGAGTAGCCTTCCAGTAAATCTCTCCCCCATCTCTGCTGGTAGTTATGAGCCAGTTGTGCCATTGGCAAACAGATCTTTCCTGTCCTCCTAAAGAGCAGCAGGATTGGCCTCCTGGATCCTGGAGATTAAATCTCAGGAGGAGCCTGTGCTGTTGTTGCTGGATTCTGGCCTTGGAGCAGCAAGAAGGACCAGGGCACTGGGTGGGACAGGATCTTGCAGACACTCCCCTACAGCTCCTGGGCTTGAGACTCACCGTGGGATCAAGAGTTTGCCTTTCCAGCTGGACACTCCCAAACCCACCTCATCTGGGTTTGTTAACAGATTGTTTATTGCCAATCCGGTTTAGAAACTCCACACAAATCCTGCTCAGCCCCTTCCCTGCTCTCTAGCAGAGCTGCAGCCCTTCAGGGAGCTCCCAAAACATCCTCAGAGTTACCAGAAAGGCAGAGTTAGTCATGAAACCTTTTACTGATGGAGACAGATCCAGAGCTCGGGTGAGCCCAGGGCAGCTCAGTGAGCACATGACCAGGCTCACTCCCAGGACAAGGCACCACTGTGCTCCCTGCCTGGAGCCACCTTGCCAAGATGGAATGGCAGATCCTCTTTTCACAGTGGGGGACTGATGTCTCATGTCACCTATGTGGAGGATAGTGGCCATCCTGCTATTGTCCCACAAAGCTGTTCTCATTTCCACTGCAGCTGCATGGAAATCAGCTCATCTAAACACATCCCACGGGCACTGTTGGCTCAGCTGTCAGTAGCTGAGCTGCCCCACTCGTGGCAGATGTGGAGAGGCATCACCAGTTGGTATCTTCACCTTCCAGTGCCTTAGAAAAATAAGGAAATCTACAGAGAGAGGCACAGATCTGCTGTATTTGTGGTGAGACAAGGCTCTAAGAAATGTCCACACACACCCACCTCCGCTTTCCCAGAAAACGCCTGTTACACCACTACAAAAAACCCTCATTTATTGACTATTAATGAAAGCATTCTTCCAAGAGGTGGGAAGGAGCAGGGAAGCTGAGGAGCCCAGCCCAGCTTACCAGAGCCAGGGACGTGGGACGTGCAGTGCAAAGCAGAGATTGATGCAACGTGAGCAGCCCTGAGCCAGCAAACTCAGGGGATGGGGAAAGAGGAGTGTAAATCCCTGCAGTGCACAGCCAGGGCCTGGAAAAAAACATTTAGGACAAAAAGCGAAGGGCAAAGCTTGAGTCACAGAATTCACAGAATTCACAGAATCACAGAATCACTGGGTTGGAAGAGACCTTCAAGATCATCAAGTCCAACCCAGCCCCAACACCTCAACTAAACCCTGGCACCCAGTGCCACATCCAGGCTTGGTTAAACACACCCAGGGATGGTGACTCCACCACCTCCCTGGGCAGAGCATTCCAGAACTTTATCACCTTTTCTGTAAAAAAATTTTTCCTGATATCCAACCTGCATTTCCCTTGGTGCAGCTTGAGACTGTGTCCTCTGGTTCTGTTAGTTCCTGGAGAAAGAGCCCAGCCCCAGCTGAGCACAGCCACCTTTCAGGAGCTGTGCAGAGTGATGAGGGCACCCCTGAGTCTCCTTTTCTCCAGGCTGAGCACCCCCAGCTCCCTCAGTGGTTCCTCACAGGGTTTGTGTTCCCAGCCCCTCACCAGCCTTGCGTCCACCCTGAACCCACCATAAAGAGTTCACCATGAAGCCACCACACTCCTAATGCTGCAGGCCCTGGTGCATCAGCCCTTTTTACCCCAGACTGTCTAGCAAGGAAACAAGTCAATGGAATAACCTACTCTAGATTCATTACTGTCAGCTCGCTCAGAATTATGTGTATTAATGACCAAATTATATCTGTTTATATAATACAAATTACCATAGAGTGACTGCAGGCATTGAAACGCTCCTTGTGTGTTTGACACACATAAATAATGGAGGAGCTCACGCTGCATTTGGTACACATGACTAACCTTTTATCCCTGGCACCCCAGTGCAGGCTGCAGAGACGACTCGGGTTTCAAATTCCTCGCTCCAGCTGTCATTAGCCTCTCTGAGTGTTGGCGAATTGGCAGCTAATTGATGTCCTTGTTGGACATTATTTTATTAGTCAGGCCTGGTGAGCATCAAGTGGCATTTTAATGCCCTTCTATCCTTGGCTCCACGTGGCTCTAAGTGTTGAGGCTTGCAAATAATTAACTGCACTCCAGGAGTTTTAGGAAAGCGTGGATAAGTTGTCCTGGGGGTTCAGGCTGCTCCAGCCCTCCCTGGTGTTGTGGCCAATGTGAGTTCCTGGCAGGACCATGGGCTATGAGGAACCATCCAGACCTCAGTCCCTCAGTGATGATTCACACCATCCTTGGGTGTGGATGGACCTTTGGGAATTGCCATGGGAAAGAGGAGAAGCAGGAGTTCGCAGCCAGCCTTGGGAGAAGGTTCAAATGAGGGTTCAGCCATAAAGCTGTGCCAGGCTGCCCGGTGCTTGCTGCTGTATCAAAAATCCATCACTGCATCGAGCTGTCCCCGACATGTGGTGAGGAATAAAGGATTTTCACAACCTGCTGTGAGCTTCTGGCTTGTCTGAAACCCCACGTGCCGGGTCACCCAGGGGTTGGGGCTCAGTGGTCACGTCACTGCTGGGCCAGGGCTCTGAGCAGCATCCCCAGCTGGGGACCCAGGGCACAGTCAGGCCCCTCTGGGACTGTGGGCAGAGAGGTTCTGCTGTTGCATGTTGCCTCAAAAATACTGGCCTTTTTTCTTCTGCTTTTTGCTTTAAAGCTGGCTAAATAACCTGAAATTTGAGACTTGCAAATCAGGGACAAAAAGAAATATTTTAAGTGAAACATTGGGAATTACTTACTTTTTAAAATTTGTTCTTTTCTTTTTTTTTTCTTTATGATTTTTAGCAGCACTGGGAAGTCCACCCTAAGCTCAGACCTCCTGAGCTCACTGCTGGCAGACCATTCCCTGTTGATCTCTTGGGATTTCTCCCCTTCCTTTCCCTCCTCTACTCATCAGTCTGTAACCCCTCTGGGACAGGAATTGTCTGTTCCTACATGAGTACTCTGCATTTGTCCTCAAACAGAGCCCCTGGGGCAACAGCATGATGGAAAAAATAAATAATTTAAAATCAAACTTTGATCAATCTCATGAGATCCCTTCTCCAGTCCTGCTTAGGTACTGCCTGGGCTTTTCCAGGAGCTGAGTAAAAATGAACAGGCAACTTGAGCACACCAGGCTATTCATACATTAGGCAATAATTATAATGTATATTAACTGCCTGGGTGTTGAAAGAGTCCCAGCATGAGATTGCTTCCCTAATAGGAGACAGGAGTGATAAAAGACAGTAATAGATTGCCTTTCAGATGTGGAATTAAAAGCAGCAGCTCATTAGATTATTTTTTTTTCACAGCCTCTAATCGCAAGTAGTTTCTTTTCAAGTCAGATTTCCATTTCCAAGGCTAAGCTCAGCAACACAAACAGAAATTAAAGAGGATGGGGGGTCCTATTCTGACCTCTCCAGGATCACAGGAAGGGAGAGTAACTGAGCTCAGCTCGGCAGTGCTGCCCAGCCCACCTAGGCAGGCTTCTGAAGAGACTGTCATCAAAAGATCAGGATTTGGCAGCTTTTTTTTTGCTTTTTTCTCCTTTTGAAAGGTAGCTGCAGCCCCTAAATTTCCTTTTTTGTTGGTTTTTTTTGTTTGTTTTTTTTTTTTTTAGATAGCCTAGAAGATAAAGCTTTTGAATTAGAACAATCAAACCAAAAAATGAAGTTACTTCAAAGCAGTGGTGGAGATTCTTAAAAACCTGACATTTCCACTTACTGATCCAGTTTGTCTCTGGCAAGGAATGGTTTCCAGACAACTTTGGCTGCTGTTTTTAAAAGTAAAGTATAGAAAGCAAGAGAAGAAAGAGCTGGATTTTTGCTGAGCTGGGAAGCACAGTAAATAACATTCATTAGGTTCTCCCAGACAGTTTTAATGACTCAAGAGTTTTAAACTGTTCATTCAACATCTTTACAGGCCAAAATACAGTAAGGTTTCAAACTCAAATCCTTTGGCAGGAGCTGCATAATCCATAAAACATTTTAAGGGCAGGAATATAGGGGAGAGTCAAAAAGGTATAAAATTAGGCTGTGAATGGTGTTGCTGGTCAAATTTCATCTAAATCAGCAGCAAAGTCTGATTTTATCTGTACTGATAGCACCTAAAAATAAAGAAGTCTGGAGCACCTCTGTCTTCCCACCCCCAGAGCCAGGACAGGCACAGGCACATGCAGATTTTGGCTGCCAGGCACGGGTTAACCAGGTTTCCCCATCCCAATTTTTAGTAGCCAAGCTCTTAAACACAGATGGAGACTTGGATCCAGCAGCACAAAAGCTGCATTTTTATTTTTTTTTCCACTCTTCTGTCCACTTCAGCCTGGATGGGAAATGAGCTCTTCAGCAGAGGAGGGTTTACACAAGATTCATGCAGAAATAATCCAGGCCTGGGGTTTAGGGCTGGCTTAAGGCTCCAAAAGTGGCATGATCCATGTCCCTTGGGAGCAGTCCTGCTGTGTCCTTCCAAGTGGGGTGCCAGTGCTGCTTGTCCTGCCAAGCAGGGGAGCTTGGGCAGCTGAAATTGGTCTGTGGAAAGAGAAGGCAAAACCCTGCAGCCTGGTCACAGCTCTCCTTGAGGAGCATGAGGATGCAGGGAGTGCCTGGGAGCTTCTCTGGAGCCCAGGGCTGCTTCTGGGTGCATTCCTATGGGCTCTGCTCACTGCAAGTGCATCCCCTTGCCCAGCTCACCAGCTTGAGGTTGGTTATGGTGTTTTTTCCTGCTTCAGCACGCTGGTGCCAGTTAAAGAGAGNTTCCCAAGACCTGAACAAGGAGAAAAGTGAAGCCCAGAGCCCAGCAGGGCCATCACCCACACGAGCCCCTCTGGGACGTGGTGCAGACCTTGCAGCAGCAGCAAGAGGTGCCATGGACCAGGTGACACCAGCTCTGCCACAAGCCAGAGCCCCTCAGAGTGCCCCAGGATGTCACACCAAGCTGCAGCCATGCCTGACCCCAGCTGTGCTGCTCTGCTGGGGGACACAGAGACCTGCAGCAGCTCAGCTGGGCTGGGCTGCTCCCAGAGGAGGATTTGCACCCCCAAACCCCACTGCAGCACCTGGCAGGGAGGGAGCAGGCAGGGAGCAGGGTCTGGCCTCAGAGGGATGGAGCAATGGTGGTGGGGCATTAAAGGCTGGCCCAGGAGCTGCTTACAGGGACACACACACACAGAGCAGGGCCCCTGGGGAAAAGCAGCCTGTGGGGGGGATTTTAAGGAAAGCTTTCAGCATTTTGGGGAACTGGAGAGGCCAGGGGTGCTGCAGAGCACCAGCTCATCTGGGGATGGCTGAAGCTGAGCTGACTTTTGTCATTTCGGTGTGAAATTGCTTGGGGTGAGCACAGTGAGGGCCCAGCCCTCACCTCCAGGGGTGTAAATCAGGAGTGCACTCAGAGCCTCCATCTGCAGGGCAGGGTTTGCCCAGAGGTGATGGGAAGCAGGGAAGGTGCTTTTCTGTGTGCTGGTTTGACAAACACGGTGTTGTGGTTAAGGAGACATCCAGGAGGGGAAGGAAGGGAACCCACAGGATTTCCCGTTTATCAGCCACAACCACCTCCTCCATCTCTGCTGTCAGACAAGAAAGGGTTTGCAGGAAGGCCCTGTGGTCTGGGCAGGAAGGGGATTTCGTCCCTATCACCCCACACCACGGCACATGTGATGGTTTCCCTGGATCAGAGGTGCTCTCCCCAGATCAGGTTTGCAGCTGTGTGCATTTATCCAGTGCTCACCAGCTGCAGATCAAACCTGGGGTCAAAACCAAAACTCCACAAACCCAGAGCCACACTCCAGCCTGGCTCTGCTTCCCAGCTCCGTTTGCTCCTCCAGAGGCAAAAGGCTCAAGCCCTTTGACCATTTACTTCCCAGAAATAGGATCAGGACTAAAAGTAGTCATTAACCCCCCTCCAAAAAGTCCCCATGGATTACTTGCTGTTGCTAAATATTCTCTCTCTGCTCCCCCTTCCTCCTGGTATCCTGTCGCATGGAGAGCTTGAGCACAAAAAAATGCACAGCTGAAAGTGAAGCAACCCCCTGAGAAAACCAGGAAACCAACCCAGGAGTGAGCCCTTCCCTTCACTGCTCCCTGTGCTAAATCCATTGGAGATGAGCAGCTCAGACCCAGAATCCCCAGGACTTCCCATTCCCTCTCTCTTTTTTGATTACCCAACCCCAGTACAAGCAGGCAATAAAATCCTGCAGCCACATCAACAAAATTAGATCAATTCCATGGCTTCACTTCCGCTTTAAACCTTATCAAATTACTCCTCATCCTAATAAGGATCCTGGGGAATAGCTCTTTACAGGGAGAGCACAAAATCAAATTAAAGATTCATTCAAATTAAAAGGTTCAATTTTGAAAGAGGCAGGGCCAGGCCAGAAGGAGCTGAGGAAAGTATTTTTTAATGAGCTCAATGGCAGGAGTATCTTTAATAACAGATCTGATGGGGGGGACCCTGGAACCCGACAGCACATGAGGCCTTTCCCTCCACACTGGGATAAATCAAAGGCACAGGTGTCCCCACACACTGGTGTTAATGGCCCCAGATTAAATTTTGGTGACGTGAAGAAAAATGTGGCATCAGTCTTATGGATTGGCTGAGCCAACAGCACAAGGGAGAAAGCATCGAAGAGGAAAAGGCAAGGTAAGAGTTATGAAAGAAAATTCATTCTCTGGTAGGGTGAGACCTCTGGTAACTTGGTTGTGATCCTTCCTGGTCCTGGTTTGAAAACAAACTCAGCAAGAGAATCAGAGGATCACAGAATGGCTGGGGTTGGAAGGGACCTTAAAGGCCATCTAGTTTCAACCCCTTGCCATGAGCAGGGACACCTTCTACTAGATCTGGTTGTTCCAAGCCTTGTCCAGCCTGGCCTGGAACACTGCCAGGGATCCAGGGGCAGCCACAACTTCTGTGCCAGGGCCTGCCCACCCTCACAGTCAAGAATTTCTTTCTAATATCCAATCTAAACCTACACTCTTTGAGTTTAAAGTAATTTCTCCTCGTCCAGGCACTCCAGGCCCTGGTCCAAAATCCCTCTCCAGCTCTCCTGGAGCCCCTTTAAGTACTGCAAGAGGCTCTGAAGTCTCCCCAGAGCCTTCTCTTCTCCAGGTTGAGCAACCCCAACCCTCAGCCTGTCTCCAAAGCAGAGGCTCCCCAGCCCTGTAGTCACATCTTTGCTCCATCAGGTCTATGTCCTTCTGATGTTTGGGACCCCAGAGTTGGATGCAGCACTCAAAGCATTTTCTTGTCTCAAATCACCCATCAACATCCATGGCAGAGCTTCCCCATTCCCAGGACAGAGATGGGCTTCAATTTTCCTGCTATTCAAAAGGGAATGTTGAAAGTCCACTGCTGCAGGTCAGGGCTCTTCCAAATCCTGCCTGTCCATCAATGGGCTGTCACATTTTTCACTGTAAAATTCTTGTACCAGGATCTGGGTCGGGGTGAGCAGAGCTTGTGAATGCCAGGATTGCAGAGCTGGAATATCAATGGAGATAATAATCAAGGGAGATGCTGATGCCAGCAGCAGGGAAGTTTTCCAAGGCAGTGCAGAAATTGAAGACCTTCACCCCGACTTTGAAACACTTTCCAGTTTGGGGTAAGGGAGGGAGAAGTTTGAGGGGGGTTGGTGATGTGGGACTGTGCCCTTGGATAGTCTCAGAGAGTGTCAGGGCAGCACCTATATATAGATGTGCATATAAATACACCTATACATATTAATGTGTGACACACTGCAATCAGTCTGTCTGCAGCTGCTGACAGGGGCAGTCCAGTCCTTCCCCAGGAGGGAAAAATAGCTGGACTCTGCTGAGAAAAGGGAGGAGGATGCAGAAGTCATCTCAAAAAATTAAAGTGAAAAAAAAGGACTGATCTGCAGCTTGGGGTTTTAGGGCACAGATTGCTTTTCTCTTGGTTTTTCTCCTCTTTCCCCACTTGCCTCTGTGCCTGGCTGAGCTCTTGCCCCTTCCTGCTGCCAGTTTGCTTTCCTGCAGCCCTTTGCAATTGGCAGAGGATCCTGGAAAGCTTCTGCATGGCTGGGGCAGGAGGTGATGAGTTTGATGAGCACCACCAGAGAGGGAGCCAGGGATGGAAGAAAAACCATTTGCAGATTTTTCTTAAGCCCCAAAGCCCTCCCTCTCTTCTCTCCCATGAGAGTTCCTGGCTCACAGAGAGTGCCTGTCTCCTCTGGCTGCCCCCTCCTCACTCCCCCACCAGCCCAGGAAGATGAGATGAAGCCCTCCCTCTGCCAGGATGGAATATTGGATGGTAAATTTTGATGCAATTGACTGAAAACAGCCTGGAGAGCTGGGAAGCATCCTCTGGGCAGGCTTGAGGCCACAGAGAAAAGCTCCAAAGTGCTTCAAAACCCCTGCTCCCTGCATGGGTTAGAAAGAGGTGATTGGTAATTTTCTGTTTCTCAGGGGCTGTTTCCCTGCCTTGCCTTGCCCTGGGGTGAGGTGTGGCTGCTCTCAGAGCTGGGCAAGGAGGGGTTTGAGGGGTGTGGGGGCTCAGAGCTGGCAGAGGGGCTGGGAGGCTTCTGGGCTGTTCATTCCTGACATGGGACAGGGAGAGGAGTCACCCCCCAGCCCTGGCTGTCAGCTCAGAGCCCCCTCACCAGGAATTTAAACTAAATTCTTTATTCACAACTTGTGTTTTGCTTGCCATGGAAGCATTTCTGCTTTAAAGAGAAAAAAAAAAAGGGACAGAAGGGCATATAGATATAGTGATAGGACAAGAGGTAATGGCTCTAAACTAATCCAGAATCCCTTGGGATGGCTGGGTCTCAGAAGTGCCAACATCTAACCAGAGCATCAAGGGAACAACTTTCCCTGCTGATGCTTCAGTTTTCCAGCATGGCCATCCACTAAATCCTTGAGCTAAAGGGGATTTTTGTACTTGCTTAAGACATTTTTGTCCTCAGCAAAGCACTGCTCAGGGCCCCCAAATGGGGAATAGTCCAATCCCCTGAGCTGGAATAGCCTGTTCCCTTGTGCTGAAATTGCTGCACTCTAAAAACACATTTTTAAGTGTTTCTGCTGGCACATGGCAAATGCCCTCAATCCCCACTTGGAGTAGGTCCCTTGGAAAGCAATTTATGATGAGTTTTGCTTCTTAATTAGAATGTGGCTGCATGAAAAGTTATAAAGAGGCCACTGAGGGTTTTTTTTTTTACTTTTTACAGCAGCTCCTTGGGGGAAAAGGCCTTACTTTAAACCATGAGAAGGAATCCAGAGGGCTCTGGCAATCTTCTGATGAACTCAGGGAAGCTGATCCTGGCGAAAGTGGCCAAACAGGCGGCTCAGATCCATCACTCTTGCCTTCACCCACCCCAAAATCCCCACCATCCCTCCTGCAAAGGACCTGCTGCAGGTTGACTTCCACTCAAGGATGGTTTCAAAAGGTTCAATTTAGCAACAGATGCAGGAACACCATCAGTGGTGGCGTCACCTCCAGTCACACCCCCAACACTTCCTTCCTCTCTCTCTTTCCAGCTGCATTGGCCAATAATAAATTGAAGAATTGGAATGAAAAAAAAAAAAAAAAGAGAAATGGTTTGTTTCCATTTCACATGGGATCTGGAGGGGCTCAGGGACTTCCATGATGGTGCAACACTGCCATTGAGACCAGGCTGGTTGAAGACAGACTTTGCTAGGAGTCAAAAAAAGCTCCAGGAGAGCAGCCCAGGTGCATTTTTCCATTGCTGCTCACAGAAGTGTCATTGAAGGGTCTGCAAAATTTCTCCCAGCATTTTGATTTTTTATAGCCTCATAACCACTTAAAAGCACTTCTTCTGGAGGAGCAGGGGGCCTCCAAAACAGGGAAGATAATAGTTATGAAAGGAAATAATTCTACAGTCAGATGAGACCTCCAGTACTCGGCCGTGCTCCTGCCTAATCTGGATCTGAAAACAATCTCAGAAGGAGATTCATGGAATCACAGAATGGTTTGGATTGGAAGGGACCCTCAAGAACATCCAGCTCCACCCCCTGCCATGGGCAGGGACACCTTTCATTATCCCAGGTCGCTCCAGGTTGCTCCAAGCTGGCCTGGAACACTGCCAGGGATGGGGCAGCCACAGCTTCTCTGGGCACCCTGTGTCAGGGCCTCACCACCCTCACAGGGAAGGATTTCTTCCTTAAATCTAATCTAAATCTGCCCTGTTTCATCTTAAGGCCATTCCCCCGTGTGAAAATTCCTGGCTCTACAGACAGTGGAGGCAGAAGTCTTTCCTTGCTGACTCCCTTTGCAGAAATCCACATGGCAAATACGATCTACACAGCAGCTCCCATGCTAAATAAAGGCAGGCAACAGTTCAGCAGTTTCCCTGCTCCTGAAGGTGGAAAATCTGTTTGGCTACACTCACCCACTCCTCGAGTTGTTGGCATATCCCAAAGAGAGCATGATATTCCCGTGTTTCGTAGGAGCAGCATAACAAACCAGACAGAGCGAGAAATCCAGGAGCAGCACAAAAGCCATAAATACCAACCACAGTGCTGAGCCAATTAGTGAAACAAGAGAAATCCAATTCAGCCTTGGGTTTTCACTCAGAGGCAGGAATGTCTCTGCTGCAGCCTGGGAAGTTCGCCGGCGCTGGCGGCTCTGAGAATTCACCTCGTGTAAACTCAGCAGAGATGAAAAATACTCTCCTGCTCCAGGCAAAGCTGCTGAGGAGCTGCAAAGTGGCTGAAAGAAAGTGGAAAGATTAATTTGGGGATCAATGGAGTAGCCAGAGCAGCCAAAGGAGCTCAGCTGGACATGTGAGTGGGTCAGTGGGGCTGTGTGAGCAGTGGCCAGTTAGTGAGAGGCATGGGCTGCCTGGGTCACAACCAGCACCTGGGAAATAAGGCTGGAATCAAGGCTGATCTCATCTCCTCGCTGGGTGAGGAGCAACCCCACACAAAAATTACAGCAACCCCACTGCTGTGGTAGTTGGAAGGTCCTTGAATGGCAGAGAGCACAGGGAGCACCAAAATATCCTGGAAAAAATGCAAACAAAAGCAGGGACAGAGTGATTTGTGGCAGTAGCTCTCACCCCTGATGGAGAGATGTCTTCCAAGCTGGGATTTAAATTCAGTTCCTGAGCTCCTACTGGTTTAAAGTCAATGACTGAGGCCCCAAGCAACAGAGCTGTTTTGCCTTTATTAACCTGTATCCAAATAAAAGGTTTAAATCAGCTCTTCCACAAAGTTCCTGTATCACTGTCACTGCTTTTTGGCTGCAGGAACCATGGCTTTCTGAAATTCTCTTTACAAACAGAAGGCACCAGGAACAGGCCTTCTGTTGAAGGCCTTCTATGAACTATTTTAGTTCATACAGACATTTTGGCATTGCAGCCAGTCCCCACCAGTAAGAGCAAATGTAACACTGGTGACTTCAATGCTGAAGAGCAGGCTTTGAAACTCCTCATAAAGCTGCTGTTTGAATGCTCATCACCCTCAAAAATGGGGATATTTGGGATTTAAAGGAGGTGGTGCTGCACCAGTGAACTGCAGAGGACAGAGCAGCCCAGCCCAGTTCAGCTCAGCTCAAACCAGCCCAGCCCAGCCCAGTTCAGCCCAGCCCAGCCCAGCTCAGCCCAGCTCAGCCCAGCCCAGCTCAGCCCAGCTGAGGGGATGCAGGAGCACAAAGCTGAGAGAGTGTGAGCTCTGAGCACGCCAAGGCTGGGTGGATCACCCAGGGAGCACCAGCACAGGAGGGCAGGGGCAATGGAAAGCAGCAGTGCAATGGGCTGAGCTGGGCACCTCACCATGGCCTTGCAAGAGCCAAACCCACCACTAAACCATGTCCCCAAGTGCCACATCTAGGGGCCTTTTACATCCCTCCAGGGATGGTGATTCCCTCACATTTCTGGGCAGCCTGTTCCAGTGCTTGACAAGCCATTCCATGAAGAAATTTCCCCTAATATCCAATCTAAACTTCCCCAGGTGCAACTTGAGGTTGTTTCCTCTGGTCCTTCACTTGTTACCTGGGAGAGGAGACCGACCCCATGTCACTCCAACCTCCTTTCAGGGAGCTGTAGATAGATGGTTTGCTCCCTCCTGTAGCACAAACCCAGGGATTTTCAGTCATTTCCTGCTACTTATGGTGATGCCTGCAGGGTGCAGGGAAGGGTTAGATGATGTTGGCAGGGAGACAGGAGCAGGTCCTTCTGCAGTCCCATCTCAGCTCAGCTGGAGCAGAGGGTGGTGGGGTTTGGCACATTCATCCTTTGGACATCACCTGTGAGGGGTGCACAGGGGACAGAGCATACCTCCCTCCTCACCCACCAGCATCTGGAACAAATCCCTCAGCAGGGACAGGAACAGAGGACAGGGAGCAGCAAGAGAAATTATTTTATTTGATCTTCACTGCAAGCATGAGGAACCTGTGTGTAAGCTGGCTTTGCAGCACCAGCACCTCTAAAGCAGCATTTCCTGGATGAGAGAGAAAGCTTTCTGTTAAAGAATAAACTTAACAAAAGACATATTAAAAACTGTCTAAATCTTACTGAAAAAACCCAGATTCCTAATTTCTGCATGCTCTGTCTGCCCTGAGGCACAACATGTAAATCCACACACACCAGCACAGTCTGAGGGCTGAAATCCTACACTCACCAGTTTGTCTGAGGGAGGAAAAGTTATCAGATTAAAGATCAGCAAGATTTAAGGACTGCTAGAGCATTTATCACAGTGGTTTTTGTACTCATCTGCTTTATGTACTCAACCAAGATTTACTTGGAGTTGTCACTCTTTGGGCTCTGAGGAGGAAACATGCTGACTCCTTCTCCTTTCTCATCCACTGAGACATCTGAGCCTATGCCTAAATTTACCCAAGAGAAGGGGCTCATTGAAGCTGGTACAAGTATTCTTATATTTAAATATAGGGATGTGTTGGAAATATCTTGTGAAATCGAACCTTGGGCACAGTAACCCAAAATACTTCCATGTTTCTAAGCTTGTCCCCAGCCCTGCTCCTTTCAGAGCTTCTTTCACATTACTAAAAATGTTTGCACACTTAAGTTTTCCATTTGGTGTGGATAAATTTTCCATTTGGTGTCAGTTTTATCAGCAGCAGCAGCCACCCAAACAATTTAAATACTCCAGGGACATGGAAAATCAGTATTTGATCAGGTGCTTGGGTTGTATCAGAAATTTATGTATTACTTTCACCTAACCCTAAACTATCCAATATCCAAGCACTGTTTTCTTCAGATCATAGAATCATGGAATATTCTGAGTTGGAAGGGACCCACAAGGATCATCCAGTCCAACTCCTGGCCCTGCACAGAACAACCCCAACAATCCCACCCTGCGCCTGAGAGCATTGTCCAAATGTTCCTTGAGCTCTGTCAGGTTTGGTGCTGTGACCACTGTCCTGGGGAGCCTGTTCAGTGCCCAATCGCCCTCTGAGTGAGAAACTTTTCCTCATATTCAAGTCCAAACCTTTTCCTAATATCCAAAAGTCTTTATCCTAATATCCAGATGTTTAATTTGCCATGTGAAAATTAATTATCACAGTTCAATTCCCATTACATCAAACACCTTTGGAAGAAAAGGTAGTCCAAGATGGTCTTTTCCTTAACAAAGACACCTAGCAGGATGCAGAAATAGCTGTAAAAATAACAGAAGCAGCACAACAATTGTCCTGCATCCATCCAAGTTCGTGCCATGTTTCTGGTGGTGGCCACGGTGCAGAGAAAATCCAACCTGTGACAACTGTCCTGAAACATTTCCTGAAAACCACATGAATTCCCAGCTAATTTCTTCATATGAGCACTGCCTTTCCAAGCCATCTCAGAGCTTACAAAATGTTCTCACAGAGAGGAATGGGTGAGGAACTTCTTAAAGGTTTTGCAAGAGGACCAGCCCTGGAAACCCAGATCGGTTCTTCTCTGCTTCTGTTTAGGAGCAGCATTCCCAGGCTGCATTTCCAAGAGGTTTTTGGTTTTACAGCTGTCATGACAGCAATTTTCTCAGCTTTGCAAGGTTCCCTCATATCCTGTTTGAGCTGGCTTATCTCTGTTTAGAAGCCATGTTCCTACATGGCGTTTTTCAGGAACAGATGTTCCAGCTGATCCCGCATTGCAGCACTCAACGTATTTCACAGCCCCATTTTGAAACAATTAGCCTGTCACTGCTGAAAGAAACCTAATGCTTGGCTACTTGTTCACTTTGGAAATAAAAAAAAAATAAAAGAAATCAGGAGTAACCTATGATTTATGCTTTCCCCAAATATGCCAAGATGCTCTAAATTTACAGCTCATTAAAATGGCAGCGTGTCGTGGTTCAGCTGCTGGTCCCAAGATTTGTTATCTGGAGAAAAAGATCTGTGGGCAGAGCAGCTGGCAAAGAGCTCTCCCAGCCCCAAAAGTGAAAAAAAAAAAAAAAAAAGTAAGGAGAATCTGTATTTACACAAATTAAAAGCTAATGGGTTAGTGAGGAGCATTCAGAGCAGTGGCATCTGTAGCTTTTGGACCACAGGCTGCTGTCAACACACCCAATTTACTGTGCAATACAAGGCAGCCTAATTAATAAGTCCTTAATGGAATCATAGAATCCTAGCATGGTTGGGTTGGAAGAGACCTTAAAGCTCATCCAGCTCCAACCCTCTGCCATGGGCAGGGACACCTTCCACTATCCCAGCTTGCTCCAAGCCTGGCCAGCCTGGCCTTGGACAGTTCCAGGGATGGGGCAGCCACAGCTTCCCTGGGCAGATAATCTGGATTGCAAACACCCAGCAGAGCACCTTGGACCCATGGCTGGGATTCCAGTCATCTGCAGGCTTGGGAACCATCCAGGCACAGACCCAGTGAATAACAAGGTGCAGTAAATGGCTTTGGTGCCATAAAAGCCAAAGGAGCCACAGGAAGATTTATATCAGGGAAGAATTTGATCCCCAACATTAAGCAGCAGTAATACCCACAAAAAAGGAACTTGCAGGATGCTGTAATAAAATTATTTCCTTTTCATCTCCTCGAGATTCCTCCAGCCTATTTCTACTTGGAGGAAGAGATCCCATGGTCATACAGATCCAGACCCAAAGGAGTGAGCACCCAGCACAGAGCCCATCTGCCACCAACACACACCCCCTGCTTGTCCCTACCTGCTTGGCACCTTCTGGTGCCATTTGTAACCTTTGTGACCTGTTCCTTGTCAACTCCTTTTTTTCCCTTGGAGCAACCTGGTCTAGTGGAAGGTGTCCCTGCCCATGGCAGGGGGTCGGAATGAGATGATCTTTAAGGTTCCTTCCAACCCAACCCATTCCATGATTCCCTATGTCTCCCTTTCCCTTCAGAGGGATGAGGGGGGATGAGCCAAGCCCGAGCTGGCAGCCCATGGCTGACATTTCCTGGCCAGCACAGGGTGCAGTAACAAGGAAAACGACAGCAACCGAGCTTCCAGCATGGAGCAGCTGCCAGGCCACGTGTCCCTGCTGACACACAGCCTGGCAAGGACAGGTCCAGTCTGCCAGGACCAGGCTGAGCAGGAAGAGCATCTCCAGGAGCAGGCTGAGAGCCCAGGCAGGAAGAGCATCTCCGGTGACAGCTCACTAGCAGCAAACAGAGACAGGAGACCAGACAAGGGTCAGGAGAGGCACTGCTACAACCACGAGCTTCAATTAACTGAAAACAGCAGAGGATGCCTGAAATAAAGCTCTTTCTCATATCAGCTGACACTCAAGGCAACTGCATTTTTGATCATCAAAGCAAAACCAAAAAGCTTTTGCTCTCTGCGATTGCTCACAGACCTTCTCTGGGAAGGCATCCTGCCACTCACAAGTTTAGGGAGAGAAATGCTTTCTCAGGCTCCTGGAAGGATCACACAGCCCAGACATGCCAGAGCCATTCCCTGGTATTATTTATGCGTATCAGATGCAAAACTCATTTCATAAGTGTATTTTACTCTCAAGTAAGGAGTAGCTGAACTAAGGACAAGAGTGAAGTAGTAATTCTTGCATGGAGCCCTGTGGGTCACTGCTAATTCCAAATACAGATTTAGCAGCCAGCACTCCTCAAAGAAGGGTTGGAAGATGAGGTTTGCTCACGCAGAGGCTCTTAGAACAAAGGTCATAGTGGAAAATGACCAGTGGGGTGAGCTCATCTCTACCAGCCCTGATCCCAGCCATCCAGGGATGTGGGGAATGAACAGAAAAACCCACTTTACCCCAAAGGAGGAGTCTCCAAGAGCAGAGGTGACATCCTACACAGCCTGTTCCAAAAACCATTATGAGGTGCAGAGGGATAGCAGAGGTGTGGACACCTTCACTGCACACCAAACAGAATCCCACTCTCAGCAGAGTCACAGCAACAGCACTCCTGTCTGGCCTTACCTGTTACACACAGAAAAATAGTGGTTCTGCACTGAAAGGCAAAGCATGGATATTCCCCAAGGAATATTTCTACAACATTCATCACTGATTAAAGTGAATTTGGGTGCCACCACCCCCCCCAGACTGGCCTTTCTGCCTCTGGGTCCTTGCACATGGCTGGGGGTGCAGCAGGCAGGGACTGAATTACCAGGGTTATAATTCTTGGCTGGGTACTTCTAACTCTGGTGAGGCACTGGCAGAGCTCAGCTCACTAATTCACCTCCATGTAAACATGATTATTTTAAATGAACTCCAGACGAGGCTTAACTGCAAAAACATCTCCAGTTTTTGTAGCATTTTTAAGTGTTCAGCTCCGAGTTGTTTTCGTTACGGCAAGAACTTACCCTTTCTTCAGCTTACAAAGAATATTTTCAGAATTAATGATGCCCAGCACCCCCCAACTATAACATGAAAAGTCACAAGTCTGAAAATTAAGCTGCTGCAGGATTTCACGGTCAGGATTTTCCCTTTCTTAGCCAACCATTCCTTTCCTCACAAACAGGAATGCTTTCAGCTTTCAGAGCCAAGCTGAAGAGAAGTGAAAACAGTAAGAGGTATTCACTTGGCTGCATTTCTTTGAGTGTTTCTGGTGCAGGGTTCCCATTACAGCTTGTGAGGAGAAGTGGCAGAAAAACACTGTGTGTACATGGGAAGGGTTGTACTTTCTCTGAACAGACACGTTTCCAGGAGGCGGCAGATGAAAGAGCTGGTGGTACTTCAGACAGGGGAAAATAACATCTTGCCAGTTGTGTTTATTTGTAGGGCCCTGTGATTTATGCCTTCCCATTTGTAGAGGGCTTGAGAGAGATGGATCACGTGGGCTCTGTTTAGATAATCCCCCAGGAAATTCAGAGTACATCAAGCAGGGAGAGATGGGGTTTGTTCTCCTAGATGAGAGGGGCTGGGAAATGGCAGGGAGAGGTGAGATTTCCTCAAGATCCTGGAATGAAGTTCAAGGCTCTGATTTTCTGAGAAGATTGAGTGTGGGTTGTGAGAACGAAGCAATTAAGATATGAACACAAGCAGTTCAGGGTAGGCAGGGATGAACAGTTCTTTGCTGTTATTTACTGGCCCAGTGCAGAGAAAAACAAGGAGTTACTCCCTCAAAGAGCTTTACCTGTCAAATAGTACAAGGAGAAGATGCAGAACTGTTGCTACAAGCGTGAAAGCAGAATCTGTCACCCTCTGACTCACACTCCTGCTCTTTTTATTTTCCATAAGAATGCCTCTTTGTGGTATGGTCCTCAGCTCAACCCTTTGGAGCCTCCTGGATTGAACAGGACTTGCAGAAATCAGCCACTATTTCTGTATAAAGAACCTACACTGGCATTTCACACCCTGGAAAACATCCTTACCACAGTTAGAGGAGGCAAGAATGCAACTGCTTTTAAAAAGAAAACACTTATGGAAAGATGAGTTTAGTTAATCGATCTGGGGAAACAAAACAAAGCAAAAGGCCGGGCTGGATGGGGCTTGAAGCAACCTGGGCTAGTGGAAGATGTCCCTAGATTAGAACTGGATGGTTTTTAAGGTCCCTTTGAATTCTGTGACTCAAAATCAGCTGTACAGAGAGGCAACAGTTCAGCAGCCCCAGCACAGGAAATCCCCCTCAGCCTTGAGCTGCAGAGCTTAAGGGCCAGAGGAATCCCTGAGTCTCCAGCACCCAGCACGGTGCTGCTGGAAAACTGCTTTAAACACCGGGCATGAGCAGCCCTGAGTGCTCCTGAAGCAGTTCCTGGGTGTCACAGTGTGCTTGCTGCTGTGCCAGAGGTGCTGATGAAGGGAGCACAGCAGGGAAGGAGAGAGGGAGGATGTGATTCTGGTGTTTGTGTGACATGCAGGATGCTGAATGCCCTTGGCCAAGGGCACATCGCACTGGAGCAGCGATTTCCCAGACTGTCAGGATAAAAGGAAGGGAGGGGAAAAAAAAAAAAAAGATGGGATGCCACTCACCCAGCCAAATCCCCCATCACTGCAAGAAGCAGCTCTCAGAAGCCATTAAAAATAAGCTCTAAGTCCTCATTTCAGTGGCAAGATTTTTCCATGGTGATCAAACACTCAGCTCTCTGGGTGATAACAGGCTGCAGGGAAGCACAACTGCACCTGCTTCAAGGAACAGGCACCGATCAGGGGAGACTTTTTCATCTGACAGTAACAAATTAGAGTGCTGAGACCTCTAGAAGACCCCACAGCATCCCTGCCTGCAGCCAGGTCAAGGCAATAGGAAGTGTTAGCAACCCCAATTTGCAGGGCTGGGCACTCCTGCCAGGAGAGAACAGAGCCGAGAGTGTTCTGAAGAGTCCAAGCTGCTGCCTTGTCTGCCCAGGGCAGGCAGGATGAAGACTGGCACTGCTGGGAGTTCACTGCCTTCCTCCCAAACCTCCCTCCTGGAACCTGGTTGGGCTTCCAGCTCATCAGCAGAGTAGCAGGATTGCTGCTTCCCAGCTGGTTTTAGGTTTTTGGGTTTTAATAAAGTTCTTTGCTCAGCACCTGCTCAGCTCTTCATGTGAGTGATTTTTGTATATCTTCTTCCTAACTGGTTTTTTAGGAGCTGCCCTAGACCTGCAACAGCCTTTCCAGGGGCAAGAGTCTCACTGGCTTTTAGCTCAAGAAATTTCAGGGGCTTCACATCCCCCTTCAAGGTCCTCAACAACTTTGGTGCATGATCTGCCAGCCTGGGGCCTTTGGGATGAAGTCTGACCAGAAGGACAATGATTCTCTGCCCCAAGTAAATCCTACAGAGGGGGTGAAAAAGCACCTCTTCCCAAAATGGCCCTTTTTTGCACTGGAAATATATGAGAATTACCTTCCCTGTGATCAAGGCACCTCACAGGCTTCTGATGCCACTTCTTACTTGGCTTTTCTCTCCTTTCTCTATTTTAACCTAAATATGAAGCAACGTATAAAGAATAAAATGACCCCTGAATTGTAAGAATCCCCTTTCTGTACTCACCTCTCAAGGCCCAGAATGAGAGCAAAAGACAAAACCAGGCCTCCCCTTCTACCCAAAATACAACAAAAGCTGCAGACATGGATACAGGACTGTGGGTTTGTGTTATTGCCATCACAGGAACAAAGCCCAGGCCTTATTCTGGCCTCTGCTCAGCTGGCCACACCACCACACTGAGATTTCCATGATTTTATTTGGGATTTCTGGAAAAACCTTTTGTTGCAGCTCCCTGACCTGGCTCAAGGATGCCACAACATTGAGATTTGGACCAAGGGTCTGGCCACATTCACAAGAGCAAAAAACCAAAATCCCATCCAAGTCCTGGAGGGTTGGGGGAGGCATCAACACACAAAATAATGAGTATTTTGAGGTAACTTATGAAAGATATGCATCTAAATCAGGAGTGCAGCAGAAAAAGGGGAATAAAAAAGAGATCTCCATAGGAACAATCCTGCCAGGCAGGCAAATATCTCAATGCTTATACAGAAGCTTTCAGTTCCACACACAAAACACCACTGGGACACCTCTGGGAAGGATGGATTTCCCATGTTGTAACAATCCCACAGGATGCAATCCTGCCCCCAGTGCTCGTGCCAAGTGTTCACAGTGAGCTGTTAAACAGTTGCAGGGTTCCAGCTCTTCTGTGGCTGCATTTCAGACTGGAATCCAACAGAATTTTTGCACATGTGTCATTTTACACATCTGAGTGCTTAATCCACTGGGAGGAGGTTGGCACACACACCTTTCCTCCATCAGGACAGAAATGTTATCCTGCAGCAATTCAGAAAGCACCTGGGAAGGTCAGCTCACATTTTTAGCAGCTAATTTTGACAACTTCCATCTCTGAGCTATGAACAGGAATAACAAAAACCTCACTTTTATCCAATTTCCCACAATTCAGATAAGATGGAAGTGTGCACATGAAATTTTCTGCTTCTGGTATTGAAAACCCAGAGAAGCTGAGCAGGGAAGGGTGACACCAGCTGGAGTCCTGCCCCAGAGCCAGGGCTGGCCTGGGAGCTGGGATCTCCCCCTATGCCAGGAATTTCATGTCCTACCACTCTCACCATACAGCAGTTCTCTTTTATTTTCAGGAAGGGGAGAGAAGGGGGGAAAAAAACCATGGATTCTTGAGCACTTCACTTCCAAAATGCCAGATTTTCTCTTTTATCTTCAGGAAGGGGAGAAAAGGGGGAAAAAAGCCATAGATTCTTGAGCACCTCACTTCCAAAATGCCAGATTTTCCTCATCAAAGTAAGAAAAAGATTCTCTGCAAATATAAAAGCTTCTGACATTTCAGTTTCGTGCTTTCCTAGCACTGCCAGTCCAATCCATGAGCAAACGGCCTCGTTCCAGAGCTTTCCCAACGTAAGACATGAGCAAACTTCACCAGGAATTCAATCAAACCAAAAAATAAAGCCAAGGGTTTGGTTTCCATGCTACAACCCTGAAATCCAGTAATACCCTTCCTACCCCCTCACCTCTCTGCTGCTGAGATTTAACTGAAAAATAGAGCTGTATAGAGGTGGTTTTTTAATACTTTTCCTGGATGGAATTCTATTTGATGCTGTTAAGCTTTGATGACATACCCCAATGACTGGCTTGGAAGAAATCCATTTAGCAAGCTTGCAAATCACGCTGTTTCAGTTCCATGAGTGCCCATGAGAAATGTGCATTTTCAATCATAAAAGCTGTAGAAACAAAATGGAACTTGGAGATGCAGACAGAAAAATTCCTTATCAAGGCTTGGCTGTGCTCACAGAACATGTGCTTACCATTTCCAACTCCGGAAAACTACTTACAGGAACCTGAAATACAAGATTGAATCCAAAAGTAAGAAATAGATAAATTTCTAGAAGATACGTTTAGGGTTTTTTTTTTCCATTTCAAAGTCAAAATGGAGACTCAGATAAAAACTAAAGCAGCCCTCCCTTCTCCCCCTGGTTTTTCCTAGGAATATAAAGAATTGGAATATGATCCATGCATGGAGTGCCAGATTTACAGAGGTTCCCTTATGTTTATGTGGCAGGACACATTGTTTTGGGGAAGCCTGGAGGAAGGAAAAGCCAAGAGTTTGCCCTTTTTTCACCTCTCCAAAATGCTCTTTGAATAGGAAGAGCAGAGGTTGCAGTGGGGATGAAGGATTAGCAGATCCCACTGCCATCCATGGTGTAATCCCCACCAGCAGCATATCTCTGAAGCTCAGTGCCAGGAACCCAGAAGCTTCCAAAAAGATCAGTCAGTCACGACAAGCTGGGAGAGAACACAGCCCTGTGGGGAATTTTAAAAACTGACTGAAAGTGGTATTCACTGGGCATTTCCTGACATATTTTCCTCAAAATTTTTCCACAATTCTGTCAATGACAATGACAACACCTTTGATTAATTGCAAGAGAAGATAATTGGAACAAAATGTGAGATGCTCAGCATTGCAGACAATAAAACCCCATGCAGTAATTTTCCTGGGATTATGAGCTGATGGCCTCTCCCACTGGTTGGGCTGCCTCATCCTTTCCTAAACAGTCTCCTTGCCTGTGTATCCATCTGCTGCCTCCCATCCCATCCCCATCCCTCATCTGTCAGCTCTCTGCATGTTCTCAATTCAATTGCTGCACTTTGTTTAGCAAAGCACAGTCCTGACCCAGCCTTGCAGCCCTGGGCACAGGAACAGCTCAACTGCTCTTTACACTGCAACAAAGGGGACCTGAATTATACATCAGCACCCTGAGCCACACAGGAGACTGACAGAACCCTTGGAACACAGCTCCAGGAGGGATTGCTCGTGCAGGAAAGCTTTAAGTTTAAGAAGCTCTTGCCCTCTCCACTGCATTTCCTTATCCTCTCACTTTGATTAGTGCAATCACTTCTTGTAGCAACTTTTACTGCAGAGTAAAAGAAAATCTCCATCCTCCCCAGAGAAGCTGTTGTTTATAGAAAGCATTGATTGGGTCAATAGTGGGATTTAAAGTGCAGCTCCACAGAGAGCAGCAATGAGCAGAACTGTGCAGATCCTCATCACAGCACCAGAATGTTGAGAAGCAGCTCCCTGCTGGTGCCAGGGGTTGTGGCATCACGTGCTGGAAGCCAGCTCCCAGTGATGCCATCCCAGAGACTGGATCTTAGGAAGAAATTCTGGATTGTGAGGGTGGGGAGGCCCTGGCACAGGTTGCCCAGAGAAGCTGTGGCTGCCCCTGGATCCCTGGGAAGTGTCCAAAGCCAGGCTGGATGGGGCTTGGAGTACCCTGGGATAGTGGAAGGTGTCCCTGCCCATGGCAGTGGGTTGGAACAAGATGGTCTTTAAGTTCCTTCCAACCTAAACCATTCCATGGTTCTGTAGTTCTCATTTGTGCTTTTCCTTTTTTTTTTAAATGATGTTCATTTTGTACAAGGCCTGACATTCTTTCACCCTCACCCAAATCTGCTATTTATGTGTCTGTCACAACAGACAAGAGTACAACTCTGCAAGGTGTTTAAGAGACACCCTTGAAAGCTGAATCCTGGGGATATCACTGACCTTGGAGGCTGAAGCTCTCTCTGTTTTTCCATTTACCCTTGCAGATGCTGCAGCAAATTAACTGAACCTTGTGGTCAATGAGATCAACATAAAGCCAAAAGGAACTTCTAATATTTCTCTGTTAAGAAGAGAGGAAATCAGTGCAGGCTCCAGAAAATAAAGAGTAATGGGAACTGCTCACAGTTATGAGTATCTGCAACAACCAAATGCCTCTCATAAGTGATGAGGAACAGAGCAACAGCTTTGCTTGCCTTGCTTAGAAAACAGCCTCTTTCCCAGTTTTCCTACTGGAACATATCTGAATTCCTGTTTTTCATTTTGCTTGGATGCTGTTTGGGATAGGTGGTCCCACCTTCCTCCTGGATCAACCACCTTGTCCTGGCAGAGGCTCCACAAAGGTGGAGCAGGCCCTGGGAGAGTGGCACTGTGTCCATACACTCTTGCTGTTAACCATTACTGTGGCATTCCCAGCTGAGATTGTCATGATTCTGAAGGGCTGAGACTGCAGGAATTAATTCTGTCTCATGAGAAAGGAAAAAAAATTACATTAAAAGTGTAAAGAAACAGCCTTACTTACACAATCTCTCATTTGCAGGCTTCAAGATGGGAAAAAATCTTTAAGGAAACAAACATGAAATGCTGAGAAATTCTTGTAAGTCCAAAAAAATAAATTCTTCATAATAACAATACAAATTCTAGAGGTCTTTTTCACACACAGTTCTGAATTACTGGCTTGTCATAGTGGTCTTCTAAGGATGAACAACCTGTGATGATACCTAGAAAGAGAAATTTCTCTTGCAGACTTTGGCTCCAAATGCATTTCCCTTTGGCTCAACATTTTGACAGTACTGATGTAATACTGAGCCAAGAGGTTTTCCATAAGTCAGACACACTTCTGCAGTGGATTTTAATACCAACCACTGCCATATTCTCCTATAATAATAAATATTTTAAAGGTCTTTATTGACTTCAACTCACGATTCTGGAAAAAACTGAATTTTATTTGCTTAAAAATAATTGATATATTCACAGACAGAATCATTTAAAATAATAACAAAATTGTAAGAAAAAACAGTAGAAAATAAACAGTACTGAAAGACTGTTATTTTGATGGAACAGCCAGACTATCACACTAGACAGACAAACGTACCAGTGACAACATCTTCAGACAGAGACTGCCATAAACAGCCCTAAGCTTTAAAATGTGTCTGTCCCTGAAGAATCCAAATCTCCATGTGCACTGCTCAGACTCTGTGTTTCATTATCTGTGCTCATGCCAGGCAGCTGCACTGACACCCCTGCTGCAGAAAGATGTGGATTCAGATGAGGGGCAGCATCCTCTCCTAAAAAAAAAAAAAAGAGAAAAAGAAAAGTAAAAAGGAAAACTGAAGTCATTATTTGATGTCTGTGAACTGTGCTGAAGTCATCTCCATTTTCCATGGAAATGCAGGTACACAGACACCCCTGCTGCCCTGAGGCACTTCAGAGGGTGCTGCTTTAGCCAACAGAACTCTCCTTACCAGGTAAAAAAGGGATGAATTTCTGTGCACATACAGAATCACAGAATGGTTTGGGTTAAAGGACCTTCAAGACCATCTCATTCCAACCCCCTGCCATGGCAGGGACACCTTCCACCATCCCAGGTTGCTCCAAGCCCCGTCCAACCTGGCCTGGAACACTTCCAGGGATGGGGCAGCCCCAGTTTCTCTGTGCCAGGGCCTCCCCACCCTCACAGGGAAGAATTTCTTCCTAATCTCCACTTTAACCTTACCCTCTGTTAGTTTCAAGCCATTCCCCTTTGTCCTGTCAGTCCATGCCCTTGTATAAATCCCTTTCCAGGTTTTTGGATGCCCTTTAAGTACTGGAAGGACGAGTTCTATAGATAGACTGGGATGTATGTACATACAGATACACCACACTCACACACATGTATCTATAATCTTCAGCAGGCCCAGAATAATTTCAAATATGTATACTGGTGTTTCTGGTGTTTTCCACAGCATTGGAATGAGAACCATAGAAAAGTCACAGGCAAAAGTTGATGTATTTAGCCAAAGGAAGGAGTACAGATGAATCAATTTCATGGAGCAGGGAGAGAAAGTTATGGATCAGGGTAGAGCCAAAGAATGAAGGAACTCAGGAGAAATGGCACTGGCACTCAACTACAGAAAGCATTTTGAGATTTCAGTTGTCCTGGGGGCATTTAAGTGCAGCAGCTACACACAAAACAAACATATCTGAACAGCAAAGTCTTGGAGCTTGTTCTTATTCCAATAAGCTGTAACAATTCTCCCTTCCTCTGTGATAGACTAGGTAATTAAAACACTGTTTTCCCAATAAAACAAAAAAGTTAGGCTTTCTTTCAGCCCAGTTAATTATCTACTATGTCACTGAAGCAGTCATCTGCATTCATCTGACAGGCAGCAAAGCATGCTTTGAATGGCTAATTAAAACAAAACCCCACTGCTAAAATAAAATTCCATTGGTGATTTTCCTGCTGGAACAGCAGCCTGGGAAATCAAACAGGAGTGAGGCCCAAGACAGTAAAGGCAGGACAGGCAGTGACCTGTGCCAGCACAGCCTCTTGCTATTCAGGAAGGCAGCAGGAGCACAAGAGCATTTTTTGTGTCCTCAGGGAATCAGCACATCACCTGGAGAGGAAAAAGATTTGGGGAGATCTTAGAGCAGCCTTCCAGTACCTAAGTGGAAGAGTGCTGGAAAGGGATTTTCCACAAGGGCATGGAGTGATGGAACAAGGGGGAGAGGCTTTAAACTAACAAAGAGCAGAGTTAGATGGAATATTGGGAAGAAGGTGTTGGTGATGAGGGTGGTGATGCCCTGGCACAGGGTGCCCAGAGAAGCTGTGGCTGCCCCTGGATCCCTGGAAGTGTCCCAGGCCAGGCTGGACAGGGCTTGGAACAACCTGGGATAGTGGAAGGTGTCCCTGAGCATGGCAGGGGGTTGGAATGAGATGAGCTTTGAGATCCCTTCCAACCCAAAACATTCTGGGATTTTGGGATTCCAGTCTGTAGCTGTGTTTGTGTGATACAAAAAAGCCGCTGAGAAGAAAAGCCAAGGGTTTGTTTGGTTAGACATGAAAATGACACAGTGAAGATGTGACTGTGCAATGCCCAAGGAAACCTGGCAAATCATCCTCTAATAAACCCCTCTCCAACACTAGATGTAGTTTGATGCTTTCAAAGCTTGACTTTCTTAATAATTTCCACAGTCATGTCACATTCCATGATGTCATTGTTTCAACAGCTGTTTTCAGGGTTGTTAAAAAAAGGAGAAAAAAAAGGAAAAAAGAAAAAATGAAAGGAAAAAAGAAAGTAATATTCCCTTATCCCAAGGCTCTGTCGGAACTTCTCAAGTCTTTGATTCTGGGAGTGCTAAAAGAAAGTATCATATTAGTCTGCATTCCTCTAACACATACTCTAATATATTTTACAGATATACTACAGACCAATTTTACAATAGTTATAAAGTGCTAAAAGACAGAAAAAATAAAAATAGTAATTCCATCTACTTGCTCAACAGAAAATTTACCAGTTCCTGAGCTATCAAAATATCTTTAAGTTAAAAATACCCAAAGTCAACACTGCCCTTTTTTAAAGGCAGAAATCTGAAGTCTCTGACTTTGTTCAATTCACACAGAAAATAGAGAACGTGGATTTTCAGCATTTTAACTGTGAAAAAACTGTGGATATCATATTTCAGCTAAATGGGAGATTCTGCTCCATGACTGTAACTTCCCAGGATAGAAAGCTGCTAGTCCTGAAACTCTGCAATGACCCCAAAAATACAACTACCAAGTTACTCTCACATGTGTTTTATCATTATTACCTTTTGCTGAGTGTAACCTTGTGCACACCCAGTGCATAAAACAGTTTATATACACATCCAGGGAGGGGTTTGGGAATAAAGACACAAATAGAGGCAGACTGGTTTAAATCCTTGTATAGCCCCTGGTCTGCTCCTTCTTTAATAATGTGATATTCCATTTTATGTCTTCCCCTCATCAGAGAGCAGCTCATAACCAATATTAAGATGGTTTCCTCTTTAACACTGAGTTCCTTACCAGAATGGTTAAAATCTTTTGATACACCATAAAAATGGAAATGAATTTTTTTTCCTTTACAAAGCACAAAAGGGCAAACAGGCAGGTAATCTTCATGGCTTTCCCCCCTCCTTTTTTAGAGGCTCTGGGAGCACTCAGTACAATTTTGTAATCATGTAGTTAGGTGTATTTATAAAAATTTTTCTTGTTAAAATTCAATAAATGAAGCATGTGACCTTAGGTGACCTCCAGTTTTCCAAATTCATGGTCACCATCTAATAGAATAAATTCCTATGAACTGTGAAAACTGACACTCTTGGTAAGAGAGTCCTTGGCTGGCAGAAACTCATCAGTGACTGAAAACATCTTGGTGACCTGCTGATGGAAAAGGTCACATTTCAGATCAGAGATTTTTCCTGTTCTTGGCACTCTGTAACAAATTCATGTACAGTACTTAATTTCCAGACCTTTGTTTAACAGAAGCATAAAAATTAATGGTGTGTCAACCATCCAGTGACCTGTGAAGGGAGTTTTTCTCTAAGAGGTACTGTCACACTCAGAATATGCCATATACAAAGGGTGTCATGAATGTGTGCCAAAGGAAAAAGGAATTAACCAACACTGAAGGGAGGTTTGGTTACTCACACCATATAGCAACAGTAAGAACAAAGAAAAATATTTAAAATCTTTCTTTTTGAATTTTTCTATTTGGCAAAATAAAAAGACTAAACAAGTCTGACTTTTAAGCCAAATGAAAACCATGTGCTTTAACTCCTCTGACTGGGTGTCCACATATGAAATAAAACTATTTTAAATCTATCTGGGGATGAAAGAGAGCCATATCTTGTAAATACTGAAACTGTAATCATGGAATCACAAAATGGTTTGGGTTGGAAGGGACCTTAAAGCCCATCCAGTTCCAATCCCTGCCATGGACAGGGACACCTTCCACTGTCCCAGGCTGTTCCAAGCCCCATCCTGGCCTGGAACACTGCAAGGGATGGAGCAGCCACAGCTTCTCTGGGCAACCTGTGCCAGCGTCCCACCACCCTCACAGTCCAGACTTTTTTTCCAATATCTAATCTAAACCTACTCTCTTTCATTTTGAAGCAATTCCCCCTTGCCCTGTCAGTCCATGCTCTTGTAAATCATCTTTCCCCATCAAGACAATAAATAGCGAGGGTTTGAAGGATCAGGACCCAGGTTATTTTTCAATATAAAACCAGAACCATAATTACTGTAATTACCTACCTATTGCTTCCTAAAATTTCAAAACAATCCTTCCTCTTTTCCTCAACTGAAGCAGCTCTCTTCAAGAGCAAGAATAAACTCCCAAGACTGTAAAAACAACTCCAGTGCAGTGCTCTCATTCCTTTAATAGCAGGGGCTGATAGGAATGGCTTGTTTCTTCTTCTGCCAGATTCCAGCTGCTTTTTCTTTGTTTATTCCTGACTTCAAAGTTTCAAACACTGTCCTGTCCCAACAAATAACTTCCTCCAGATGGCATTAGCTCAAGTGCTCTGAGCACTGGGATAGCACAGCACCTGCAGATCTAACTCAGCATCTTAAAATCTTCATTGAAGGTGCTTTTTTTTTTCTGTCATTCCCCCATTTTGCTTTTTCCCTCCATAAAAAGGTTTACATCTGGCATACAGTTACAAAGACCATTAGAAGGGAAAGAGAGTTGTCAGAAATTCTTTACACTAATGGCTAAAGCAAAGTTGAAGGAATGTCTACAGGCTCAAAGGTAACAGAACCATTTGCAGTAGGAACATTTTATAGAGCCACAGAATGGTTTGGGTTGGGAGGGACCTTCAACACCATCCAGTTGCACCTCCTGCCATGGGCAGGGAACCTTCCACTATCCCAGGTTGCTCCAAGCTCCATTCAGCCTATCCTGGAACATTTGCATGGATGGGGCAGCCACAGCTTCTCTGGGCACCCTGTGCCAGGGCCTCAGCACCCTCACAGGGAAGAATTTTTTTCTAAGATCTTGCCTAACCCTGCCCTCTGTCAGTTTGAAGCCACTGTCCCCTGTCCTGTCACTCCATCCCTTGTCCAAAGCCCCTCTCCAGCTCTCCTGGAGCCCCTTTAGACACTGGCTGAACCTTTAAGGTCTCCCTGGAGTCTTCTCCAAGCTGAACATCCCCAGCCCTCAGCCTGTCAGCCTCTCTTATCTGCACCTCAATTCTCTTCTCTTATCTGTTCCTCTCTTTTCTCCTCTCTCAGCCTCTCCTCTCTGCTCCTTTTACCTGTAAGCAAACCTGTGAGGTCCATTTTGGACCAGTATGTGTCCTGGCCATGTCCCCATGGGTTTGTGTGGTGCCACACTGAAATTCACTCACTTTCATGCATGGTTGTACAGGTGAGTTACCAAGCACAGCAACCCAAGAAGTGGCATTTTTGGCAAAATCAAAATTATTCCAAGCTTGCTGGGATAACACATTCTTGGGTAAGAAACATCCATATTTTGATGTAAGTAATTCTGAAGGCTGCACTGAAAAAAGAAATTACACTGCAATGTCAGTCATGCTACTAATTATAATGATATTTAGCATTTCCAGTTCAGAGTCACATTTAGCTGTATTGTGCATACTGCCTATTGAATGTTTCTGGATTCAATGGCTTATAAAGTTGAAAGTGGGTAGGTTATAGAACTAATGAATACAATCTTTTCAGGAATAAGCAGGATGATCAACAGGTACTGATATAATCCAAATTTTTTGGCAAATTATTCTCCATTTATCAGAAATGAGAGTTCCTCCTCCAGAGCTTTTCTTGCTCCTGTCACCTTGAATCCATGGGCTTGTTTAGGTTATTGTGGAGAAGCTGGCCCTTCTCAGCTCTGCCAAAATGTGCTTTTTAGGGTAGGGACTCTCTTGTTGTTGTGTGAATGCTTTGCCAAACATTTACCTGGCTGCAGGTGAGAGCTCTGCCTTCCACTGGGACAGAAACATAAAAAACAAGAACAAGATGTCCTGCAAATGCCTGCAGCTCTCTCTTTTAACCCCAACCCAGACTGACCCAGCTTAGCTGTTTCATGACAAACAGAAAAGACTCCAGGCAAAACAAGGCCAAATTTCTAGGGCTGAGTTACATGAAAAGGGTACATTTACAATTAAAACACTTGAGCTGTTTTACAGAAATGGACAGACATCTGGGGGACTTGAGCCAAAAATGTCTGGATTTAAAAGCACGAGTCTACTGCTGGAGCTGAAAAAACATGGTTTCATTCTCAAAGGCTGCAGCCAACTCATAAACTTCCATAAGTGGGCCACAGACACCAGTGGAGACAGAAAACTATATAATATGAGTTCAGTTCAAGTTCTGACCTAAACTTGGCAAATTCCACCTTCCCCTTGGTGTCATGTACTTACAAAAACCCTGCACACAAGCACACAGAAAATAAACACGTGTATACACACACTGTGCTTTTGCTGTTTGTTTGTGTAATCCCAATGTATAGCCCAGCTATAAATATTTCCAAAAAGAAAATAAATGCAGATCCCCAGCCAGTAAAGGAGGGTGGGGCCAGGCTCAGCAGCTAACAAATATTTCAAAGCAGAATATTTGAAAATGGTTTTCTCCTCCTCTCAAGTTGGAGTTCAAGGTTCAGTGGTTTTTCCAAAACACTCTATATTCCCACCAACAGCAACACTGAACAGAACAAAAACTAGAAATACATTAAATAAACTAGAACCAGATTTTTCAAAATCCTAACACAGAGACCAGCAGGGAGGGGCAGACAGAAAGCAGCTCCAAAAACATCTAGAAATGAGATTGCAGAGTTTACTAAATAAATATTTCCTTTTAGTGCCTAAAATCTACTCTGCTCCTTTAGATCTGGCATCTTTTGTTCTGTAGAACCTCTCACAGCTTAACAAATTCACTCCCTGGCCACATCTCTTGCTCCTGTTTCCCACCAAATCCCTTCCAAAACACATGTAATGATCTTTCCAAATAACTACAATAATTATTAATACTAAGAAGAAATATTAAAAGTGAATTTTCCATACAGATGGCTGTGATTTTTGGATGTGCAATTGGCTCAGAACAAATAGTTTAACATTTAAGCACTGCTCTCTCTAGGCTGCAACCATTTTCCTGAGGAAAAATCAGATGAGGCTCTGTGGCAAATACTGAAGCTGCAGCTTTTATTTCAAAATAAAAAAAGGAGAAGGAGTTGGTTCCTTACTGGTCCAGAGTCTTTGAAAAACCACCAGGAAAAGGTGCATCTTGTGCAAAGGCCAGGGGGAGGAGTAATCCCTAAATCCACAAGAGATAATCTAGGTAAACAGCTGGTGGAATCAGGAGAATCTGACAAGTGATAATTAAAAATCTGCAGATCTAATGGTGTAATTAATATTTTACTTATTCAGTAAAACTAAATATCACCTACATACCAATTTTTTTTTCTAATTTTATGCAAAATCTAACCAGCAAGTGGACAGGAAGGTAATTTCAAAAGCATACTTCTAGAATATATTTGGCTCTGTTATCCACACCTTCATGTTTGGGGCTCCAAAAGACATTTAATGCCTGTATCTGAAACAAAATAAAGAAGCTAAAAAATAAAAAGAACTTGAATGATCAATCATGGGAATTCACACTTAATTCTAAGATAAAGTTCTGCTGAATTCTCTTAGGATGCAGAGTCAGTCAGGGCAAAGCCAGCAGTAGGACTGGCTCCACTGAGACCTTGTATCTTAATGATATTAATTGCAGCTATACTGCCTCCAGCTTATCTGCATCGTGCCACAGTGCCAGACATAACAGCATTCACAGCCTTCTTGGGGAGTGGCAAGGAAAAGAAATAAAAATCAAAGCATCTTTTTAATTCTTAGAAGTTACATGGCCTCCTTTTATTGAAAAACAATTTTAAAATATTTTTACACAAATAATTAAATTTGAGCGACCAAAGTAAAGCGATGTTTCACCATCAATTAAGATCTGAAAATTAACATCTTCCCAGTTCCAAGCTAAAATTAGCTGTGGGGTGTCCCTGTGAGGCTGTGGATCTCCATCCTTTGAAGTGCCCAAGGCCAGGATGGATCTTGGGGGGATAGTGGAAGGTGCCCTTGCCCATGACAGGGGGATGGAATTGGACAATTCCAAACTGTCCAGCCCTGCCAAATCCCCAGATACCAAATATCCAAAACAATCCTTAGGAATCTCAGAGGACAAGTTTCAGTGAATCCCTGTAAGAAGTCACAAGCTACTTCTGCCACTAAAAAGTTCAGTGAGAGACTTCAATGCTCTCCCTCAAACAGACAAGAGGTTTTATCCCATGGCTGCAATCTGCACCCAGATTTGACTGAAAGTCAGGGAATGGGCATCAGAAAGAAAAGAGAAAACTCTCTGCCCTGAAGGGCAGTGCTGCAGGGCAGAATTTTCTCATTGCAAGTCACCCCTCACATATAATGGAGTCACTAAATGCATTCTTATAATAAAAAAATAAATAAGCTATACTCGCTATAAAGAACTTCAAATAAAAAGTGTTTTTCTAGATGACCACAAGCAAAATAGCTTTATTTCTCTACTCTGAATACTTAAATATTCACATGAGCCTGTGATTTGTTTTGATGATTTTCACTAACAAAGTCGTGGGATTCCCCATCTGGAAACAGTCTGCCAAGACTCCCTTTACTGTACTACCATTACCATGATCTGGCATATTAAAAATGCTTGTACCTACAGCACAATTACCCCAAATTTTTGTAATTACACCTTTTCAAAAGAAAATTATGAACGTTTTCCCCAGGAACAAAACAAAACAAGACAGAACAAAAGCCAGCCCTATAGAGTTTGCATTTTCCAATGGTCAGTCTAATAAATTCCAGAACATCTCCATGCACATTTCTAGTACATGGACAAGTAAACTTACAAAAAATACATCTTTTCTAGCCTTTTGTTTAGCTGCAGAGGGTGGCCACTACAGGTCTTAGCATTTGTGGATATCAATGACCTTTGAAAATGGGTAGGAATAAGTATTTCTAGGAAGCTTAGAGAGGCAAAAAACTTTTCTGTTAGCTCAGAAAGAGAACTCAATAAGTAAGCACATGTTCAAACAAGGAAAACATTAAATGTCTTTACTGGAAGATCTGGGAGCTCACAGTTATAGAAGCATAAAACCATTTAGGTTAGAAAACACTTCTAATATCATCAAGTCCAACCATTAACCCACCATGTTCACCCCTAAACCACGTTCCCAAGTACCACATCCAACACATTTTTTCAACATTTTCAGGGATGGTGATTCCAACACTCCCCATGGCAGCCTGCTCCAATGTCTGACCACCCTTTCAGTGCAGAAATTTTTCTTAATATCCGATCCAAACCTGCCTTGGTGCAACTTGAGACCATTTCCTCTGGTCCTGTCTGTGTCCAGACCCTATTTTGACCTGCTCTTGAAATGAGCACTCAGTGTGATGACAAGTAACTCTGCCTTCACAATCTAATGCCTGGGACCAGAAACTTGGAAAGGTCTGGGAGTAAATATATCATTTTATCTTGTGCTATTTTAAAGTTTGTTAAAATCTAAAATGACTAAGTTTTGTGCAATAGAGATAAGCATTCTTCCTTATAAAAAACAAAACAAAACAAGAAACCAAAAAAAAAACCAACCCAACCAACAAAAAAAAAAAAAACCCAAAAACCAAAAAAATTCACAAAACCAAAAAACAAACAAACAAACAAAACCCAAAAAAACCCCCAAAAAATCCCCCTTGGCCTGTTACATGGGAAAGAGTAAAACCAAAATTCCTTTACAATACTTGGGTGAATCTGAGCTCTAAACCAGTAGAATAAATGAGCTGGAGAAATGTATTGCTCTACATTTACACTGCACATTAAGCACAGTGCACCACCTTCTCTACTCTCTCTTAGACACATCAGTGATTTTAATATCATCCCCCTCCATCTGTGCTAAGTGATACAAAACACAGGGAGAACTGCAGGCAGCTCCCACCAGCACTGTGCCTCTCAAAGGATTCTCTGCCAGTGAACAGCTCCCAGCAGCACCAGAGAAACCAACAACTCCTGTCAGGAGCTGCTCTGCACAACCCTTGGAGCTGCTGTCAAGCAGGGCTTTGAACAGACCCTTTTCCATCAGGTTCTCATTTGGGGAGGTGCTCTTTGCCTCTGAAGCTGCAGCCACATGCACACAAATTGAAATTTGGGATGCTGGCTGCACCAATTTCCTTCAGGAAGCTCTGCAGCTCTTTGACTCTTCCCAGCTCAAGCTGTTGGTGCCAAACCTGGTGAGCACCCAGATCATCCCTCAGTGCTTTGGGCCACTGTGGAAACCCAGAGCACTGAGAATATTTCTCTGTCTGCTCTGGGGTGCCCTGANCAGGATTAACAGAGCTTGTTGGCATCTGAGGGAAAATCATTTATCAGTTCTCTGGGTTTAAATATCCCTGGCCAAAATACAGGGAGATCTGCACTGCAAAGGAGCATGCATGGAAATCCAGTCTGCATGTGTGGGAGCAGGGTGTGGGCTCTGCCTGACGATGGACACAACTTGGAATTATCCAACCACTGAGGCTGGAAAAGTCCTCTAAGGTGAAGGGCACAGACACCTGGCTCTGTGCATCATTACAGAGCACACACCTGAACTCAGGAGCTGTTATAGGAACAGCAATTACACAAAGCTCCTCAGGAAAGTGGCTTTTGCAAACCTTCCACACACCTGACAATGGCACAGACTCAATTATTCAGCACAATCCTGATGTGACACGATGACACCCAGCGTGTGCCAGCAGGAAAAGCACAATGGCAAAGGAAGTCTTATCTTGTGTGCCTCATGGAATTTAATGGCTCCCAATATGTTACCTGAAGCAAATTCATTCACATTATACACACAACACACTCCCAAGTTCAGGAACACTTTCTCTGCAAGTATCAGATAAAGTAATCTGTTTTCTGGCAATTTCTCTTACATGCTACAATAAGACCAGCATTTTAAGAAACATTATCCATTATTTTCTTTCTTTCTGCCTCTTAAATATCAGGGAAGAACTCAGTCTTGAATATAGTTAAAATTCAATACATCTCCAAGTTGGGGAATATGTTTTCCCTTGTCATTATTCTGTCACTGAGCATTATGCTGCCTACACAAGAGCAGGAGAGAACAAAGGCTTAAAGATCATCTTTCTTTAAACACAACATTTAAGTGTCACTGTTATTTAATGCAATATTGGGGTTTTTTTAAATCTTGGAGGCAGAGAAGATACGTGTTGCAAAATCTCTTGCAACAGGACTGTCTCCTACATTGTTGGAAGCCTGGAAAGGGTCTGGATCATGCTTGGGGCCTCTCTCACTAATTCTGCAATGCAAACTGCAATGTAGTTTTAACTCTACCATTACAGAGTTCTCCTTCAGATGAGAAGTTAACAGGTTAATGCAGACTCATTGTGCACTGCTCTGCTTTTTTAGAGAGCTACTTGGAAAGGGAGTAGTGAAGTATCCAAGGTGTAGCTTTATTCACACAACCTGCATTCATCATGCACAGAAAGTTTCTTGGAAACCTATTCTAAATCTGATAGGAAAAATCCTCATTAAGAATCATTTGCTTGTTTAATTTTCACTTATTGAGCTTTAATGTACCATAAAAGTAATAACAACAGTGCCTTAACTAAATACTGCTTGTCTTATGTTCCTTAATTTCAGAAGAACACAAAACTGCCTGTAGATACAGGAAGCTGCTGGAAAATAAAAAGGAACCGATTGCATAAACTCAAACGAGAAATTTTTCTTTTTTTCTGGAACACAGAGTTCAACAAAAATGTATTCTGTTCACTGTACACACGACACCAATGGGAATAAGAGCCAGTTCAAGTTCTAAGTTACCATTACTTGGGTAATGGCTTCAAGCTGCAAGGCACAGCTGTATGGGCCCAGCCAGACAGGCTATCACAGCAATGCTTTGATAGCATGGGGCCCTTAAGTGTCAGGATATAGAAAAGGCAGCAGTTGTTGGCTGTGAAAACAGTCTGATACAAACCAGATGGGGACTCACTTCATGGGCAACACAAAGGAAAACAATTGGCTCATTCAACAAAGTCAGGCCACTGCCCCAGAGAATTAACAGAAGACAATAACAGTCAACCAGAGTTGATGCAAACAAGAAACAGCCATGTGGTTAGGGTTTAAGGAATTGTTTTCCTCAGACTAAACATAAAGTTTTGATTTCTAATTCTCATATTCATTAATTTCAGTCTCGTTTACAAGCCCCTTCTTCCTCCAAAGTCTTCCGTGTAATTCATTTATGTAGCACCAGCCTTCACACACCTACTTAAACAAGAAAAAAAAAAATCTATGACAAAGGCAGCTATATTAATCTAATGTTTCCTGAGGAATGCCAAGACCACAGACAACTTTCTGAACCGTGGCAGAATAACATTACAGATACACAGAGGGTTAATAGACATATTTGCATGCATATGGCAATATCTTTACTGATTCTTTTTGATATGAAATGCATAAAGCCCAATAGGTCACATGCTGGGTTACCAGAGTACAGATGTCCTCCAGTTTTGTGAAGAGTTCTTCTGGTTTCTTACTTAGGTTTTTTTTTAAGCAAACTTCAGATCAATTATGTTGCCACATAAGAATTTTGTCAGGCTACAGTTAAAAAATCTATTAAAATACCTATTACCAAACCTTTTTTGAAGCAATCAAAAATTTTAAAACTGCCTATTTCAGCCATAACTCAAAAAATCCCCAGCCCACTCATTTTTAGAAGCTTGTAGAAGATTATGGTCCAAAATCTTAATTGCTCTTGCTGTTTTATTACAGGAAATATGAAAGTGACATGTGCAAAGGTATTTTGATTACAAATTACTTACAGAGATTGCACAATAACTCAGACCTCTAAGGGCCTTCTGCAATTTCACTCTCAGACTGAAAACATCTGAACTTTCTTTTCATATACTTCAGACTATTCCCTCTGGCAGGCCCTGCACTGTGGAGCTCCACACGAGTGTGAGAGCTTGGATGGCACCAAGGAAGCCACACCTGGAAACCCAAGCAAGGACCTGGACATGGAGATGTCCTGGACTGCTACCTTGTGAGATCAGTGTCCCACACATCATGAAATCACAGAATGGTTTGGGGTGGAAGGAACCTAAAAAACCATCTTGTTTCAACCTCCTGCCATGGGCAGGGACACCTTCTACCATCCCAGGGTGCTCCAAGCCCCAATGTCCAACCTGGCCTGGGACACTTCCAGGGATGGGGCAGCCACAGCTTCTCTGGGCACCCTGTGCCAAGGCCTCACCATCCTCAGAGTGAAGATTTTTTTCCCTAACACCTAATCTAAAACCACTCTGAATGTATGGCTCTCATTTAAAAGGCTGACTCTGGAATGACAGAGGGAGTTTATCCTTTGAGAAAGTGAAAAAAACCTTTTCTGAATTAATGAATCAGAGATTCAGAGGCCCTAATCATCCCCATAAGTGGTTGTAGCCTTCAGCTGCTGTGGCTCTCCAGCCTTTGAGCATGGCTTCACTTCAAAAAAAGGCCAAAAAAACCAAACCACCACGTACCGCAGGTAGAAAAAACAGGTTTTACTTCAGTGTCCTGCCATAAGCACTGAGCCAACAAAGCCATTGTGTGCTGTGCTCTCTCTGAGCTAAAACATCTCCCCAGCAGAACCACAAGGCTGATTTCCAAAAGTGCAGCCAAATTCTTGAACCCTCTGCTACAGGGCTGGGCTGTCACATCATAGCAAGAGAAGACTTTGCCTGCAGTGCTGCTATTATTCATTTTTCACATCATATATATCGAGGTCAGACCACATTTTCTACGTGCAGCTGAAATTTTGGGTTGAGTTCCTCTGTTAGGTCGTTACCAGAAAATGATGAACCTCAGGAACAGAACAGCCTTTATTTATCAAGCCTTAAAACCTCAGAGATACTGGCACTCGTAGTCCTGCATTAAAAGCAGATGAGAGAGGAGCAAAAACCTCTTTAAACCCCAGGTCTGCCTGCAGAGGCAAACCCCAATTGCTGCTATAAAAAGGGTTTTGGACATGGTCTGTCAGAGAGCTCCTGCACATAAAGGGCAGCTGGAGCAGGGGGAGGCTGCCCAGGCTCCCTCAAAGTGAGGATTCCAACAGGAAACTGCTCCCCCCTTTCTCTTTTTTTTTTCTTCTTAATCAGGAAGGAAGCTTCATCTTCAACAAGCAACAAGCATTCCCTGTGTAATCTCCCTGCCTGGCTGGGTCTAGGAGCGGGTCCAATTACTGAAATAAGCAACAAGCGCTTCTGAGAAGTCACTCGTGCATTTCCACTGGAACTCAAACTTGTAAATATTTCCCATTTATAACTCTGATTTATGTAACAGGGCACAGTGGCAGCCGTTAAGTAAATTAAACAATTTTCTCAAGATCTGTAATTATGGTTTCAGGATAATAAAAACACACTAAAAGAAAAAGTCAGAAATTAAGCAATTTGCAACAAATTCCGTGCTTTTTGTTTCTCCTGAAGATACAATGGCCTGACAAGGACAGGCACTGCAGCTGTTTTACTGTCTTTAAACAAACACAGCTCTGCCTAACTCTTGCAATATGCACAGTGCCTAAAACAAGGTCATGATATGCAACCCTGACATTATTACTTTACTGTAACAACCTGAGTTAGGATGGAGAGAAGCAGATAACCCAATAAGTCTAAGCCACCTTGACTGGCTAATTTTGAGCCAAAATATAAACATAATTCTACCAGACCTAGAAAAGGTGAGATACATTTTCATTGTTCACATCTGGTTGATGATTTATTAATTTGTATTAAAAATACATGCCTATATGACATTAAAAAAAGAAAGAGTTAACTGGAAGGCAAATCATGCTGTACACAAAGAGAAACAGTCACTTCCCTACAGCCAAAGCACTGGGGAAAAAAATGCATTTCACAGACCTGCTCCATATTTTGTGTCACACTCAACAACTTTCACTCAGGTTGTTTAGAACTGTGCTTAAAACCAGCTCTTCCTTCTTTAAAAGCTAAACATAAGTTTTAGATTAGAGCAGAACGAAAAGACAGACAAAGGTTCTAAATTTAAATTAAGTTTTTCTAGGTGTAGGGGTTTTTTTTTTTCTCCTGAATGACAGCACTATGATAAAAACCAGAGCACAGTAGTCCACAGACAAAGTTTAACCCACCTCCATCATTTACTACTGTTCCTTGCAAAGGCAGTCACCAAAAGCACATTTGCAAGTGGTATTTCAGAGATGAGGATTTGCTGTACTTCACTTACAGAATCAGTTGCATGGAAGATGAAGAGGGTTTTACTCCAGCTTTATGTTAGGAAATGTTATTCCACAGAGTTACACAACACAGCCCCATGTGCAGCCTCAGCACTGAGCAACAGGTCATGCATGACAACTTTAATCTTCACTCACCAGTCCTTACCCCATTTTTTAACAAGAATGCTACTTTGGCAGCCTGCATTTCTCAAAATCAGCATGTTATCAAAGAGGAGCATTACCAGTATTTACATCGTGTTCTTCATTTGGAAGACATCCTAGATAACATTTACTCCATGCTGTTGCCTTATTTGAAAATTTCATGGGCTCCTATTCTTAAGAAATTAATCCTGTGGGCTTGGGAACCCTGTATTTATATTTAATTATAAGCAGCCTTTGTATCACTGTGAGAAGATGGAGCTGGACAAACCTGGCTTCTCTTTGGTGCGTGAAGTCAAAGGTCTGTTTACTCCCAAGCATGTAGAAAAACAAGAAATAAAGTACCTAGTAACAACACTGGTCACCAGCATGAAAACTGCCTGTAAGTCAAGCCCTTTCACAATCTAATAAGCAGCAGAATTTTTAAAATATGAGTTGATTGTGGACACAAATTGTCTAAATATCCATCTTTATTGGCCACTTTGGTTCTCATCATAACTTTACAGCTGTGCCTTGCCTCTCCTTAGCAGTGCCAAAAATTTACAAAGCATTAAAAAAGAAAAAGAAAAAGAAAGTTTATTGTCTGAGAATGACAGCTTCTGTCTGCTTTGTAGAAGAGGTCTGGGGGCAGACAGTCAGAATTTGTAAGTTATTCATCACTCACCTCATACACACTCATGTCCCAGGGATTTCTCTCCTACCCACCCCCCACACTAACAGCTGGCTCTTTCCAGCTTTTATGTAGTGCTTAAAAAGGCTGAATTGAGAGCAATTTAAGAACAGGTAAAGCTGAAGGGAGTCCAGCTGCCTCTGCCCAGGGCTCAGCAAAGCCAGCACAGTGGGGAGAGCAGAAGCTGCTCCTTCTGTTGTGCTGCTCTCAGACTTGCACGAGCCACTGAATTATAAAAGGCAACATCTGCCTTCCCTACCAAGCAGAAAAATGTAACAAACTCAGCACATGCTGAAGACATAAAGCCTGCATTTCTCCTATCACAGTGCTATATATGTTTCTCCAAGTTGAAATATGTGTTTGTAATACTGCTTGTCTTCACCTGTCACCAAACAGTATCCAGGCAATGTGCTGCCAGCACCCAAAAGCATCGAGGCTTCCTGCTCTGATACTGATGCCTTCCATAAAAAAAAATAAAAAGAAAAAAAAGGAGATAAGAGACCTACTTAAATAACTGTTAATCCAAGTAGGGATGGTCATCCTAGGAGATTCTGTGGTGTGTGTGCCAACTGAACGAAGCCAGCCAGCAGCAGGTCTGCCTGAGACCTGGAGTGGTTCCTGACTCACCTTAGCTGGTATGGATGCATCAGGCTGCACAGGGAGAGTGACTGAGAAGTGGAAATGTATCTTATTCAGAAAACTGCCTTTGTAGGCTGGAATCTGTGAGAAGCTGCAGCATAATCCTGGATGCAGTAACTCCAACCAAATGCCCTGCTGGAGAGGGAATGCTGTTTCTCTGAATCATGGAATCACAGAGTGGTTTGGGTTGGAAGGGACCTTTAAAGATCATCCAGTTCCAAACCCCTGCCATGGGCAGGGACACCTTCCACTATCCCAGGTGGCTCTAAGGCCCATCCAACCTGGCCTGGAAAAGTTCCAGGGATGTGGCAGCTGCAGCTTCTGTGGGCACCCTGTGCCAGGTCCTCACCACCCTCACAGCAAAAAATTTATTCTTCATGTCGAATCTAAACCTGACTCTTTTCAGTTTTAAACCATTGCCCCATGTGCTGTCACTCTCCATCTATAAAAAGTCCATCTCCCTCTTTTTTTATGAGCCCTTTAAGGTACTGGAAGGCCACAGTGAGGTGTCCCTGGAGCCTTCTCTTCTCCAGGCTGAACAATGCCAGCTCTCCCAGCCTGTCTCCACAGCAGAGGTGCTCCAGCCCTCTGGTCACATCTTGTTGCAGTGACACACTGAGGCACATCCTTTAGAACAAGCATGAATCCCAATTTACATTCTTTTACCATCACTGCTAACAAATAGGCATGTGAATTAAACTAGCACAAGACCACAAAAATCAAATGCCTCTTCACAACATTATGACAGCAGATGATATGCAAAGGGACTTCAGACTCAATTATTTGTCTACAAATGAGCAACAGGTTCAGGAGAGACTATTCTGATTCTCTTCCACGACCCACCACAACACACAGGCCACAGAACAGCTAAACTTGCTTACTTTCTAGTTGCACATCAGTTCTTTCTTGTTAAACCATGGGCTCAGAGCTGTGGAACCACTAATTTGTGAGAAACTTCTCCCTCCAGAGAAGAACTAACTGGAAACAGCCCTGGGGCTGATGTAAGCATTAAGTACATGGGGAGTCTCTGTCCTTAGGTGGCTTGCCCAAGCCCATTAATTTTTTGTGTGTGTCCCCCATTTATATAAGCAATGTTTGCATGAAAGGGGAAAGCAGGTCAGCCTAGTCAGCCTGCCACCATCTGCTTTTATTCAGAGTTGCTCAAGATCAGTGCCAGTGGGATCAGTGCCCATTAAAGGGGTTTATTGTGTGTGTTTATTTTTTGCTCTTTACAATGAAGGCAACAGCAATTACTGTAAGTTTGTAAAAGTGCATACAAATCATAATCCTCAATACAAAGCTGCTTCAGTCAGATCCCAGCATGTTTACAAACCCCAGACAGGCTGTGAGAAAAGCTGTCCTGGCACAACCATTTCCACAGACTGGGGAGGAGTGTGGTAGTGTCCAGGAGATCAGAGACTTGTATTTAATAGTTGTTATCAATTCCATCCTCTGTTTGCAATCCACAGCAACTCCAGCTGATTCACCACCACATAAGAGTCTTCAACAAAAGAAAAAGCCTCACATTGGAGCTTCACCCCCAGAAAGGCTGACAATAGATGGATTTATACAACTAAAACTGGAACTGGTGAGAGATCAAAGGTAGGCTGCCAAAGTGGAAATAGCAATTTAGAACTTTCAGCTTGTACATTCCAGCTCCTGAGAGTGGATATGCAGCAGCAAGAGGCGCCCTTTCTTTAAGGAGAATTCTGCCTAGGATATGCCTGGTCACTAGAGACACAAGCTACCAAAACCCCTGAAATGAAACAAAATATCAAAAACCCCCAAACAATTAAACAATTGTAAGAAACCCCACCCTAACTGGCAAAAAGATGGGAAAAAAAGGGAAAATACAGAGAATTGCAGTGGTAGAACTGTGCTGCTTTGGTTCCAGGTTGTCACAAGTGTTTGAAAAGTAAATGCAACTACGAATATTTTTTAAAAAAATAAATTCCAATTAATTTGGATGTGAAATCCTTTACATTTTTATTATATACTTCAGAACAGAAAATCCTCTGAACCTTCTGGTGTCTGGGTGATGTGATGTGGGAAGTTAGCAGGCATATGGACTAGGCACCACATGATATTTTGAGGTAAAAAGGGTATAAAAAACTGACAGGAAAAGGGGGAATGGCCTTAAGCTGAAGGAGGGTAGCTTTAACTTAGGTATTGGGATGAAACTTTTATTATATGGGTGGTAAGGCCCTGGCACAGATTTCCCAGAGGAGCTGTGGCTGCCCCTGGATCTCTGGAAGTGTCCAAGGCCAGGCTGGATGAGGCTTGGGATAGTGGAAGGTGTCCATGGCAGGGGTGGAACTGGATGATCTTTAAGGTCCTTTCCAAGCCAGACCTGTCTGTGATTCCATGATTCCATGAAAAAGTTCAAACTCCAAATGTACTTTGGGTGCTTCGTGCAGCAGTGCCACAGGTTTTCAGCTTATCTGCATGAAAAAGGGACTGGTCCCTCAATATTTTCACATTACAGCCCCCATATGTGACTGAAATACTGAAGTTTAACTTGTGATCTACAAAACACACTTAGAGGGATGCCACAGGTCACTGGATTAGATCACCTGGAATCCATTAAAATCTAGGCTTGAGGAGGGAATCAGATGAGATTTTGCAATATTTACTTTTGAGCCCCAGAAAATCTGAATAAAGACAAGCAAAAAATCTAAATATTTGACAGTCTCTATAGGAAATAATGCTTTCAGTAGTGATCACATCACTTTGAAGAAGTTTTTCTTTCCCTTTCTGCACAAAAAACCCACCTGGTGCTGGAATTTCACTGAAAATCCCTGCTGCTGTGTTCAGACCAGAGCAGGGGCTTGGTACAGGAACACACCCTGAAATTCAGCAGAATAAATGTATTTAAACACGAAGATCTTCTCAAAAGGGAGGCTTTATTCTTTTTATTGTATGAAAAGTGCAAAATGGTTCCCTCCAGAGATCACCCAAACACACACCCAGCAGGGTGGGATGGATGAGGGAGGTGTGAGGATACAAAAAACTGTGCAGATTTTGTGATGGGTGTAGAGCACCATCAGCACAGGCACCAAGGGAAGGTAAAAAGTGCATTTTTCTGCCTTTGCACATGGCAAAGACCTCAGCACAAGGTCACAGCAATGTCACTGCAGCAGGGAGAGCTGTGACACCGAAAGAGGGCTGCAGGAAGAGAAGAACAAACTCTCAGCTTCTTAGAAGTTGAAGGAAATTGCAAGTAGGGAAAGACTGGCAATACATGGTGTGGAACTGGCCTCCAGAGGAGAATCCCTTCTCCTGAGCACAGCCCTCAGCAGCAAACCCTCAGACTGCAGGGCAATATGACACTGCTTGGTACAGTTTTCATCAAGTTTAAACTGTGTTGTCTTGTTTTTTTTTTAATTTCTCCATCTGACCACTTGTATTTCAATTCATTTAGGCGCCTCAAAAAATCAAATTACTTTCTAGGAATCCAAAAAACAAACTAGAGTTGTGCTTCACCTGCTTGTAGTTACTATTCTTCACACCTTTAGGGCAAGTAAGTGAGGGATAAAAATGACAACTGTTATGAGACCAGAGGAGCATTTTCCTCGAAGAGATTTTTTGGGAATGGCTACAAAGATGTGCACAGTCCCATGAAATTCCAGCAATTCCTGCTGTTTGGTTCCTCATGACTCAAACCTGAAGCAGCAGAACACATCCACAGCAGCACATCATCATCCACAGTGACAAATTCACACAAGATTTTGCCTTGAGCTATGAAAAGTCCAATTTCTGGTTTAACATTTTGTCTGAAAAATAACTGAAGTAACTCAGTGGGAAAAGAAGCAGCCACAGATATAAATGACACTTGTTAATAGATAAATAATATTTACAAAAGCCAAGAAATTAAAAGCTCCTGTTCCAAATGTACTATAACACAGCTAAATATTTACTCAGAGGAATTCACAGTAGAAACTCTCAAGTGTGGCTACTGAGGATTTTATGTGGGATATTATTCAGAATGCACACTTTATCACTAACACACATGTCTTCTACTGCATGGGCTGTTGTGTAGCTCCTATGGACACGTGCAGAATAAACAAAACCTCCCTGAGAACTGGCATTCTAAACCACTTGGAGCACCTAAAAGCTACTTAGAGAAAAGCCAGAGCCTCTGTGGGAAATGCAGCCTTGCCTTTCCTGACTTGCCCAAATGTAAAATACATTAACTGAGTGATGTCAATGAGCCACCTGATAGCACAGAGGGGTAACTGGATAGGAAAACCAGAGGAAAAATAGATCAGAAACATCCCTGGAAGAGTTCAAGGCCAGGCTGGAGCAAGCTGGTCTAGTGGAAGTGTCCTGCCCATGGCAGGGGGTGGAACTAAATGATCTGTGAGGTCTTTTGAAACCCACACCATCCTGAGTCTGTGACAAGAATTCTAAAGAAGCCCTGAAAAAAACTTACATGCAACAGTTGCTTGAAAAATGTCTAAATTATAGGCAACTGATTTCATTCCTCCAATTTCCAAGATCTTCCCTCAGAAATTAGGCAAATTCAAGGAGCAATACAGGCTACACAGACTATTTCAACCTCTCAGGTTGTGGTGGTTCTCCCTACTGTGTGGAAGAAGAGCTCTGCTTTGCTTCACTGGCTGCTATATCCAAGGTGCTGTGGAGAGTCTTCATAAAAACCTTCAGTGAAATTCAGGCCAAAAAAAGAAACAGCAGGATATTAAGGAAAAAGTAAGCTTTCAGTAGAATAGTCACTGAGTTTGACCAAAACGGTTCCAGTTCTAAGAAAAAAAGAAAGACCTTTAGCCTTATCCTAATCTTCTTCCTTCCTTGAAGCATCTGTTACAGATTTGCCTCACTCCACAATAGTTTTAAGAAAAAATAACCCAAAACCTAACTCAGAGCAATTCCTGGCTGAAGAAGAAAGACAAAGAAGAATTTAGTTATAGCCATATTTTTAGTATTACAGCTTTCAATACAGCCTAATGTCAATGTTAACACAGAAGCAGCCCATTTTCAATACTGAACAAGGACTATGGAATTTTTGTTTTTATACAGATTGTTTTAAGGGCTTCTTGTCATCTTATTCATTTATTGCACAGATCATCTCCTCCCACAAGCAGTTGTGCAATCTCTCCGTGGCAACAAAGCCAATTGCTTAGTGTCCCAATATTCCTTTCCCATATATTTACAATGCCTGAACATAATTCACTAGCTGGAGATAAAAAGGAATTACTATCATCAAGTTGTGCTCTCTAGGTCACATTTTCAGTCTATGCTGTAGGAAAATAATTAAGTGAAGATACATCTACCTCTGAGCTGCTCATATTAAAGTTTAAAATTGCTCTGCACTCAAGCATTGCCACCTGTTCTTTCATTTTAATTTTAAAAATTCTGAATCCCTTTAATGTAAGCCTGAAAATGCTTAAATCCTAGAAATATGAGCATTCACCAACCACAACAATTACACTCCTATTAAATTCATGAAGATATATGAAAGAATGGTACAAAGATTAAAGGGTATTATAAAGCCAAAAATATATATGCATGTATATTATGTACAACAACTCTGTGTTTTCAAACCACTGTCTCCACTGTGTCTAGAGAAGGCACACATTTCAATTAATAATACATCCAGGCTTGATTTTCAGTTGTAACTTTTCAGGAGACTTCACCCTTTCAGGCATGATATTGTAGCAGTCCTGAACTTCAGCTTTCATTAGAAGCCATCAATCAACTTTCTTTCAGTAAAAACACATGTTCACTGCAGACCACAGAAATTTTTAAACAACAAAAAGAAAGCTCTAATGTGTATACATGTTTATGGCCACCAAAAGATGAATCAAATCTTGTCATGTACTTATCAATTATATAAAAATGGCTTTTCAACATCCAGCTTGAAGTCCAAAACAATTTTCCTTTTGTCCCAACACTCTGAATTCACACTTCATCTCAGGGCTTTGGATTTCCTAAACTCTAATACCAACCCAACCACCTACCCTTTAAACTCTGAAAAAGTACCTAAATGGTTCTGCCTCCAGAATGCTGCTTCTTTTCCAGGCAAGCATTCCTTGTCCCTTGCTCTCCCAGGGAAAGCAACCATCTGACATGAAGCTTTTATAAACAAGGTGCTTTGAACTTACAGTAACAGATGTGCTTAATTTTAAAATGTTGTATTTGCTTAAACCCACGTACACTTATCATGTTGCAAGCTTTCCTTTTTCTTTCAAATGCTTCTTATTAATTTTTACCCTCAACTTTTGGCCTGATTAAGGTCTCTGTGGTGAAGCTCAGAGAGAGGAGACATTCTGGTTAAAAGTGACAGACAGTTGTTTCCATTCTCTAATCCCTGAGATTTTTATTGGCTTATTAAATATGTATACTTCGAATGAGATTTCAATTATCCTGGTATATAAATCATCCTTTTTTCCTTTTTTTTTTTCCCCTCTCAAAGAAAATTGACTACTGCCATCTCCTGGTTACACGTTTTCAGCTCACAGACACAGCTGGACCGTGCCCAAATTCCTTGTGTTACAGTACAGATAAATGCAGAGGTAAAAACAGGTAAACACAGACCTGCACTAAGTTGTGCCACTTCAGCTCTGGAAGCTTTTCCACTAATTATCCATAAATAATTTTTACATTATTCATAACTTTCTTCATATGCAAACCACGGTTTTGAAATCAGGTTCCAAGTCCCACGACCAATAACATTGGCCTGGGGCTTTTCTTACCACTTATAAATATTTGAAGCAGAATAATTCCCTCAGAATTCGATGAGATGTTTTTAAAAAAATTAAATGGAAGAAGTTCAAAGAATTATTTTTAAAAGGGCTTGAAGGAAGAATTTCTCAGTGCTAGGGTGGAGCAATTATAATTGCATATATTGTAGACAGGCAGGTTTTTAGATTCTTGTTCTTAGAATGTAAGATTAAAACTGCTACACATCTCACTGCAGCACCTCCACAAACTTCTTATCTGCTAAAACAATTACCCATGGCAGTCATGTGCACAGTTTATGCTATTCCCACACTGACTTGAACTACAATAAACAAAAGATATTCTCTCTCTCTCTTTCATCATCCTGAACACCTTTACAAACACTGTAAAGCAACCCCCAAAAATAGCAGAGATAATACTTAGTGTCCTTCAGAACAGAAAATCTTTATCTGTTACACACCAGCTTGAAGCCCATCTCAAACCAGGTTGTTTTAACATTGAAAATATCTTTTTTTTCCCCCACATTTGCCTGATCTTAACTTCACATGATCTTTCAGTTCTCCTGCAGCACTCCTGTGTTTTATCAAGCATATGAGCCACTCCCTTTATCACAACATTATGAACATCTCCTTTGCTGAACAGCACTCTATAAAGCAATTAAGATTCAGCAGACTACAGAAAATGCACATTGCAATGCTCTTGGCAAATCCAAATTTAAATAAATACTTAATTGCCAAGATTCTCATGACTTCCATACAGATACATTTAATAGAATCATAGAATGCATTGGGTTGGAAGGGAACTTAAAGCTCATCCAGTTCCACCCCTGCCATGGGCAGGGACACCTTCAACCACCCCAGGTTGCTCCAAGCCCTGTCCAACCTGGCCTTGGACCCTTCCAGGGATCCAGGGGCAGCCACAGCTTCTCTGGGCACCCTGTGCCAGGGCCACAGCAGCCTCACAGGGGAGAATTTTTTCCAATATTTCATTTAATTCTGCCCTCTGTCAGTGTGAAGCCACTGCCCACTGTTCTGCCACTCCATCCCTTGTCCAAAGTCCCTATCCAGATCTCTTGGAGGCCATTCAAGCACTGGAAGGGACTCTAAGGTCACCCTGGAGCCTTCTTTTCTCCAGGATGAATTTCCAACCCTTTCAGTGCACCCCAACAATAACATAACTGTGTACACACACAGCCATAACTCTGTGCATGTGTATAAACTCTGCATACAGAAATGTCTGGAAATGTTGTAGAGCAATGAAAACCAAATTAAAAAAAAACCAAACAGCACTATTATGTCAGTATACAACAATATTTAGAAGTGATGTGCTTAACTGAGAGAACTCTGCATATTGACACTGATTTACCTTCTTGTTGCATCTCCTCAGATTTCCTTCTCACAAAGATAACTCGGGGTCTCACAGCCTGAACGTGTGCAGCTCCTTGGCTTTCCTCCTAGGTATCATGCATTAAAATCACATTACAAATCTCACTTTTGATGTCAAAGCACAGCAAGATTACATTCAGCTTCAAGAAACATCCAAAGAAGTTTTTAAAGATTCATTAAGCATGTGCACTTGTTCTCCCTACATCTGACTTCAAGAGAATTCAGCTCTGAATTAGCCTATTACAGCTATTCCCTCTGGACAAACATCCTGGGAGCAGCAGGAATGGATGGAAAAGTGCCATTTTAGACCTGAAGACACAGGAGACTTTCAATTTTTACTCAAAGCATGTAGTGGAAAGAACATAAAATTTCCCTGGCTTTCTTCGATACCCAGGATATCTCCCTAGGTATTACCCTGCTGACTAGTAAGGGAAAGATGAAAGAGAAAAGAAATATAAAAATTTCAGTACACAGGTTGGAAAACCCAAGCCAAATCTAAAATTTATTTCCTTGGCCATGTTTTTAGAACTGGTTGCTCCAAGCCCCATCCAGGCTGGTCTTGGGCACTTCCAGAGATGGGGCAGCCACAGCTTCTGTGGGCACCCTGTGCCAGGGCCTCCCCACCCTCACAGGGAAGAATTCCCTCCTTATCTCTAATCTAACCCTGCCCTGTGGCATTTTAAAATCACTGCCCCTTGTCCTATCACTATGTGCCTATCTGGAAGACTCAAGCTTTCTCTTAAGACAGACAAATTTAAAGCAGAGAAGATGAGAAAGAGTTGAGATTATTTTCTGAGAGCATGAAGGTCTCATGGAAACGTGACTGAAGGACATCAATATATTAAATGAATATTAAATGTCAGTAGCATAACAGTTCTCATGGATCCATATGAAGTGGGTTTTTTTCTACTGGATTTGTAATACAGCAAAACTCAGTTTAAACTGAACCAAGCTGCAAACAGAAGTTTAGAGATAACACAGATTCATAACCTACAATTCTGCATTCCTGAAGATTAAAAACCATGTCTTTTGAAACACTAAAAATGAAAGCTAATGAGAATACCAAAGTGACAATCCCACTTGAAAAATGCAGATTGTATAAAAACATCCATACTTATAAAGGAATATTATGAAAATATTTTGCAACCAAGTGATTTTCTAAGATTTTAACTATGCATTTGGGACTTCAAATTATTTAGATTTACCATCTCTGGAATGTGTAGCCACGTAAATATGACTTCAATGTTCCTGTCCCTCCCATGATCAGAATGATTTATTTAGAATAGGAAGAGCTCAGCTTCCTCCAAGTCATTCTCTTGTTTCTTAGAGCTGAGACCATGGGGGCAAAATGGCCACAAATAACAGTCAATTCCTGTATTGTTGCACAAGAATGGACAGGAGGGGTCAAAGAAAAGATGTATTTAGTCTGGTTTTCTGTCTAACAGTGGCTAAAAGCATATATAAATCTCAAAAAAAAAAAAATTCTAATGCCAGAAATGGAAGAGCAGCCAAGGAATTTGGGTAGATAAGAAAATTCCTGTATGACTTAAGCCATTTGTTTTGGACTGAGTGACCACAGAGGCTTCACTCTTCATGACTAAAAGGCATTTGCTCATGCCCAGGGTGAAAACTCAGTGCCCTTTCTGCTGGTGAAAACCTGACCTACACACCAGTGCCAGGGAGCAAAAAAATCTGGCAGCTCCACAACCCTGCCAAACCTCCCTACCACGAGGATCCTGCTCACTCAGGCTGCAGGAACCACCCAGGCTGTGCCATCACCTCCCAAGGCCAAGGCCCAGCAGGACAGCATCTGAAATCCTGCATTTTCTCAGGTCTCTCAGCAAACTTTGCTCCTGAATAGATTTCTCTTCTGCCTTTGTACATATGTGATAGTTTGATTTCAGTGAAGGCAAACACTGTCTGGAGATGAAGAACAAGATGTGAGTCAGTGACTAACTTGTGAGGAAATCCTTCAAGAAGTCTGAAGTGATTGCTGCCTGAAACGTTGCATAGAATGAATGAATCACCCTGAAAGCCTCAGCAGCTCTTGCTCTCTTAGCTGGTGTAATGTTACCAGAAAATCTGTTCCTGCAGGCAGGTGACAAGGCAGATCCAATGGCAGAGCTGAACACAGATGCCATCCTTAATTAAAGCAGGGAAAAGCTCATCCTTGTCATAAGGTAGATAAGTGCTGTCACAACAAGCTTTCAAATCACCTGGTACAGGGGTTATTTTTTAATTTCAGAGAAGAACGTAAATATCTAGTAGAGAATCTTACAGAATATGGCTTAACCACAGTAAACATCTCTCCTGGATGGGGCAATCACTTGTAAGTATGATCACTTCATAAAAAGTTATCCTGTGAGAAAGTGATGTAGAGTTAAATCAGGAATAACCACACTCAGGAAAAAGCCAAGCCCAATGAAACCACACAAAGTTCTGGGGTTTGGTTGTGTGGTTTGAAGGGAGGGTGAGTTTTACATGCCAGCAGGCAAAAAAAAAGCACACTAAGGGTTCAGATGCAAGAAAAAGTTTCTAAAGATAAGATAATGTATAACTACCTACAGATAAAGGATAAGATAATACATAATTATCTGTATATCTTCTGTGAAAGGCACATGTGTTATCCTCTCTGTCCCTATTACTTTTGGCTAGAATCCACTTTTGCCTGTGAACAGTAATTCCAAGAAAGTCTGTTGTGGTGAGCTTGAAGTAAAAGAGGTGTGGCATTAAAAATCTTCTCTGAAGATGCAACACATCACTTCAGGTGACAAATTTAAAAACTGCTCAGACACCAATGGCACAATACACATCAAGGTTCTAAAACATAAACCCAAAGACAGTTTAATGCAAGATACTCTAGATTTTTTAAAATACAAATGAAGCATCAAATTTAAAAAAAAAAATCAGTGAAGGACAGAATTTATCCATGAATACAGCAGCCATGGTAAGTATATAATGCTTTTGAACACACTGTGAAGCCTCACATATTAGAGAGCAGTCTGCCACCTCATTTTTAGCTTTTGCCACTTGTTTTTTGAATTAGTTAGCAAGTAAACCATCATCTCTAGGTAACAGCACATTCTAATAAAGTAGCAAAAAATTAACTGTCTAGGCTTGAGGCAGAGATCAATAGGATGTTTCTCTACCTTTAAGTGCTCTGAGGTTCATGATCCTCACTGCTTTTCCAGCCCTGCCCCTACTAGGACAAATGAAGCCCTGGAATGCTGAGTGGGTTACAGCTCATGAGGCCAAATTCAAATTTCTATATTTCTATTGTCACCTCCTCAGCCATATATCCAGGATGTCATCCTGCATTTGAAGGACTGTGACCTTAAAACATGGGAATGCCCCAATGATCTTGTATAGGACTGGATCCTGTGAGACCACTGAAGCTGTGAGGAAGTGCAGAAAAGCTAAAAAAGAAGGTCTGAGCTTTAAAGAAGGGATTTTGCATGGATTTGTCACAGGGAACAGTCACCTTTACTGCACACATGCACTTTGACTCTTCTCAGCTGAATGTGTCACTTTAATGCACCAGTTCTGTGATGTCAGGCATGATAGTGAACCAGGAAAGTTTATTTCCCAGGTTTCAGTTTGCTCTCTCTGACTAGGCACAGGAAAAATCCTTTCAGCTCACCTGGGACAGATCCTCTGGGAGTGGTGTCATTCTGCAGCCTGGCTGGGCTGCTGGCAGAGCAGGATTTGAACCTGGCTGTGACTCCAGTTCAGCCAAAAGCATTGGACTAGGACTTGTATCTGCATCTCCAAGAATTTCTGCTGAGAGAAAAAAATTCTTTCATGAGCTGGAGCCATAATCTCCTGGTCAACTCATGTGGCAGAATCTGCAGCCTTTCAAACTTCCAACAAGGGGACATGCAATGTTAAAGAGAATGATTTCCTCCTTACATGGCTCATTGTATACCCCTTAAATTGCTCTTGTGGGGATAAAAATGAAATAAGAAATACATGTCTGTGGAAATTGAAAGAATAAATCAGCTTTATCATCTGTAGATTTGTAATGTGGCAGCATCTGAGAAAGCTTCAGAGCTGTAAGTTCATCATACCATTATATGCTTAATGAGCTTTATCACACTTACTGGTAGAAATTGGAAAAGCTTCTTCATTATATGTTTCACTCCTGTATGAACTAAAAGAAACCTGTATATAGTCTCTTTTAAAGGGATAATTTGCTCTCTAATCCAACATTTATCATGGTTTTGCAGCCTGCAAGTGTGTAAAACATCTTTATGAAAAATGTACTGACAGCTCATGAACTAACTTTAGCCGTCTGCTATCATACAGAGCCAAAGAATGAATTTTAAGCCTAATTAACTATAATCATTGCTTAATTAACTGTAATTATTGTTCACTTTAAGACTGCATGAGCCACATTTCATTTGCATGTTGGTTTTTATATCCCTGACTTTTAGCACTGAAAACAAGGATTTATAAATGACTGATCATCAAGATGCTGCTATGTGCCTGCATGAGCAACACCTGCTCCATCCTACAAATGGACACTGTGTTCCCATAATACAAATAAAAACTGGTCACAAAACTGAAAACAACCCACAAGACACACAATCCCCAAAATTCCTACAGACACCTCTGTGGGTGACTCATTCTACCAGAGGAACTGAGTATCCACTGCAAGGTTTCATGTGCAGAGATGCACACCCTGAAATATGTGAGCTCCAACACCCACGGTGTAACTATTATTTAGTATTTGCCCTGAAAATAATTAGCAGATAAAATGATGGCCCTGCATTGTAGCTGTTGTGGTTGTCAGGAAATAGTTGACTTGCACTGAAGGACAGGCAATCACATCCCAGTGCAGAGAGAAAAAAGGTTTGGAAGGAAAGTGGAAACAATCACAGATCATTCCTTCCACCCTTCACCCGACCCTCCCTCCAAAACCAGACTGTTTTCTATTCAGTATTGACTTCAGTAACAAAAGGACTTAGAAACAAGGATTTCTGTTCCTCCTTGATATGAAAAAAACTCCTGTTTGGAAAGCAGATCCAAGCTTTTATACAATGTTGTTTCCTTAGCAATGCAACAAATTACTGTGCTGTGTTCAGAGGCAGAGAGGGAGGGAAGCTGAATTAAAAATCATCAGAATGCAACAGAACTCAGTCTGGGATTATAAAAATTATATAAAAGAACAGGGCATTGCCCTATGGTAGTCAGTCAGGGGCACTTGCCTCCTCTCAAAAATATGCTGCAAAAAAGACTAAAAACAACACTACAAGATTTAGAGATGACCTTAAAATCCTTACAGAAACACACTGTTGGTGGATCATCATCACATGCAGGAGCTGCTTTGAAAAGTTAAGATATTTAAGTTAAGATATTTACAGGACAGTTAAAGGGCATCCTAAATTGAATTAAATAATTTTTAAAAATTATTTTTAAAGATACAAGGAGATACAACCCTGTTGTGCCAGATACAGCCATGGACAGTGTGGGTAAGGAGGACAGAAGGACAGACAGACGTAGGGACAGGTTCTGCCACTGACAGGCATCTTCCAACTCCATGGTCCTGAGCACCATTACAGACTTACAGAACCAGAGAAATCCCAGAATCCCAGAATGGTTTGAGTTGGAAGGCACCTTAGACCTCATCCTGTTCATCCCCCTGCCATGGGCAGGGACTCCTTCCACCATCCCAGGCTGCTCCAAGCCCCATCCAACTTGGCCTGGAACACTGCCAGGGATGCAGGGGCAGCCCCATTTTCTCTGTGCCAGGGCCTCCCCACCCTCACAGGGAAGAATTTCTTCACCACATTTATCTAAATCTCTCCTCTTTAGTTAAACCATTCCCCCTTGTCCTGCACTATCTGCAGATGATCTGATCACTGATTTATTGCTCCATCAGTGTCCTTAGTGCTGACTGACCTCTAACAACACAGACTCAAACAAGTGACTCAGAGAAATCTCTTATCTCAGGAAACCTCATGCAACCCATTTTCAAACAACCTTCAACAAACTACTTTAAAGGAAAAGTTTGATAATATATAAAGTACCAGAATATATTTTCAAGGCTGACATTGGTGAAGTTGTCCAAAATGTTAGGTCACAGCTGGTTTAAAAGGTTACTCTCTGTGTGACCAGTTCAAGTGCTAATCACTTCAAAACCAAACAAATATTTTATTTTCTCCAAGATTGTTTTTACCACGTGTTAAACACATTTAATTTCAATGCACTTCCTACTGGTCAAGGGTTAATAATGTGAGATAAGCTTCTCTTGTCAAATTCATAAATGTGAAAATTAAAAGGACAGAAAAGCAGCTGTTTGATCACTTTAATTTACACAACTTTTGATGGATCAGTGCAACCACATTTGTGTTGCAACAGCTTAGTAATTATTTCAGTTTAGTTTAAACATATTTAAAACCACAGTCAACGAAATAAAGACTTTCTACATGCTTGCAGCAGCTACATTAAACAATTATAGAAGCACATTTTCAGATAACAACAGAGAACATGGGATGAAAAATAAGGAAGAGGAAGAATGGACCACTGCTTTCAGCACTACTTTCAACTGAAATAAAATAAATTTCCCTGCTTTTCCAACAGTAACTCCCTGCTTTGTACAAGATGTGTGTGCCTCAGCTATCCATCTGGGGAAAAATCAATTTCAATATCATTAGAGGAATATATTAAGCTAAAATATACTGCCATTTATGACGTACTGCAGTATCACCATGATGGAGTGATAAAAGCAAAGAGGAGCAGGGCTGAGCAAAGGGACAGAGAGAAGCAGCCTGAAGTGCTGGTGCCTACACCTGTCCAATGGAAACTACCTCCATCTGCTACTCAGAACTGAATTTGAATTAAAAGAATAAGATACACACTTTACAAGTTAACTTTTGTATAGGCAAGTGGCTATTTGCAATGATTTTTATTCCAATTGTAAGAAATTGCTAAGAAGAGTGAAGACAAGGCTTGAATTAAATCCAGTTCTTGAAAGAGAAACACGAATAATTTCATTGTAGGAATTGCCTGGAAGTATTGGATTTTGAATGTATGGTCTGAAATTATTTCAGATTCTGTCATGGAAAATCCTCAGAATGCACATGAATATCATAGAGAAGAAATAAGAATCTAACTGTACCTCCAATTTGGGCAAGCTGCCCTGGAGATGCAGAACGGAGCCCTTGGCGTGGTCTGTTCCCAGAGCTCTGAGCAGCTGGATGCTCCATAAAAATGGAATTTCCCATCAGGATTCTCTCCTGTGCTCTGGACAGCTTCGGCCTCTGACCTTCACTGAGCTCCCCAATGCTGCCATCAGAATCCTGCAGAGAACACCAAAGCCACAGCACATATAAAAACCCAGTGTAAGTCTTCCAAACCCAGGTATTGTTTTCTAGTTACATTAACCCTGAAAGCTTTTCTAAACTTAAGTTTATTCTATTTGCATTGGATGAAGAAAACAAGTGATGGAGATATCATCTGGGTTTGAAAGTAAGATCTACATTATCAGAAGGACAGAAAAGAAACACTTGCAGCTAAACATCATTTATTCTGTTAGTGGTATCTCTACATGATCAGAACCTAAGCTACATTTTTAGCACATGAAGCCTTTGATATTATAGATTTGGCCACTGTTGACTGCCTGACCTTGAAACATTGGCAGCATCTAAAAGCTATTGACTCTCTGCAATGCATGTCAGATAAAAGCTTCAATTTTCAAGGAGGTTTGGAGGGAACTAAAAATAGGGATGGTTCCCTGGATCCTGACTTTTAAAGCTGCAAGTTAAACCCAGCTTGCTTTTATGTAAGAAAACAGGTGGAATACACACACACACACATGTGCACAGTATCTCTTTAAGGCCATTCAGGGTAACATCCAGGAGAATTTGATTCTCCTCTGAAGGAGAAGGAACACCCTGCCAGAATCTGGGGAGAGTTTATCAATGCCTTGGATGGACAGACTGAGTGGTCTGTGACTGTGAGAAAGGGAAAAAGCAAAGCAGAGCTGCATTTGTAACTGGCAGTGCTGATGAGAAAATGGCACTGCAATTACAGGCAGACTTGGGAGTTAACACTGGAGAAAGCTTTTCACCCAGTCCAGCCACCAGAGCTCATTAGCAAAATACAGACAAAGGAACAGCCAAGGAGGTGAGTCAAGTTGGTAATTATTTAGACTAAACTGACCAAGACAGAAGGAAGAAACTGCATATGCATCAGTAGCATCACAAAAAAGCAAGATCTGCTGTAAATAAATGTGTTCATGAACCATTGCTGCAGCATTCAAAGTTCATTTCCTTCAAACATTGCTCCAGCTATGTCAGTTAGAATAAACACCCAGTCCAAACTGCTATTTTCCAACACAGAAATAACTCAGATGTGTGACAAAAAAATTGTGATGCAGATAATTAAATTTTTCTGTGAGTCTCTTTTTTTTCTGCCAACTGAATAGGAATTTTTGAGGTTCTGTTCCAAGATCAGTATCAACAGCATGTGCAAAGTACATGTAAACACTTGCTGAGTTGCTCTTCATAGCTCCCTAAAACACTCCTGTGGCTGTTAAATGCAGTGTATTTGTACTGTTGAGCATTCCACCTGTATTGCTGAAGTGACAGAAAATTCCCTGGTACTCCAAGTGACAGGACAAACCTGGGTCATGGGGACAGTCACACACCTGGAAAACGAGGTACATATGATGTACAGTTTGTTTATAACACTGAGACTTCAGTGTTTCTTGAAGAGTTTTACACAAGAACTAAGCCAACAGAAGTGGGATCACTTGCAGCAGGGAATGAAGTGTATGAAGCTGTCCTACAGCCAACAGGAAGGATAAATTTGGGGTATTTTATGAACAGGAAAGAGTCACTTCAAAACTACTGTACTGGAAAGCCAAGGACTGTAAGTTACCTCCAAGTGCTCTATTCTTTCTTGTACAAAAACAGGTGCTTGATTTAATTTGGTTAAAAGAGCCAGGACAGGATCCCTGTGACAGCCTTTACCCATTCTCCTCACCACCTGCCCTTCACTTGGAGGATCATAATCCTAGAACAAAGAAACAAACAGAAAAATCCACATAATACATGCTCCAAAACTGGTTTTTGGTAGGAATGTGAATCATTCTTACTTTAGTTCACAACTAAGCTTTTTTTAACAGTAAGATTCCACACTGAAAAATTATGTCATGAAAATTCAAGCATTTAAAAATAAGCAAACAGATGACACACTGTTTTCTTTTACCCACAGACATGCACATTCTTTATTTGATACAAAAGACTGCAACACTTAAAGAGGAACAAAGCCCTTCAGGCCTCCAAAGATCAGGGAAACAGTTAAATCCTCACACATCCTTTGCTAGCATCAATCTGACTGCAGAGCTGCTCTCACCAGCAAGGAATTACCTTCCTCAACCAAACAGCCTGGACTGAGGATGGAGAAATGCTACAAGGAGGAGAAATACTAGAAGGAGCTCCAATCCAGCTGACAAAGAGAGGAGAGAACATCTCAGCAGGCAAATGCTCCTTTAATGGAGAGAACTTTAATTTAGGTTCATCTGTTATCAGAGTTAAGGGGAGAAAGTGTGGCTGACAGAGGAGAACACCTGAAGATCTGCCAGACCAGGGCAGTCTCACAGCTGTGGTGGATGCTTTGGGGGGGTTCTGTGCAGAGCCAGGAGCTGGGACTTGATCATTCTTGTGGGTCCCTTCCAGCTGAGGATGTTCTGTGATGCTATGACTTGAATGGAATCATGGATGTTCATGGGCAGCTCTGGGTAGGAAGGACAGGCCAGGAGAAGGGGACTCCTGCTCCAGAACATTAAACTTGCCTTGTGGAGCTTGGAAGGGACCTCTGGAGGATGTCTAGCCCAGCCCAGATGCCCAAGGCAGCCCTTCTTCCAGTGCTTGGCCACTCCACAGTAAAACTATCTTCTCTATTTAAACCAAATTTCCTGAATTTCAACCTGTGTCCACTGACTCTTGTTTTTCACTGGCTCTTTCTTCTTTACTTCTTTCCACCACATATTTATATATTGGTAAGGTCCCCCCAGAGCTTTCTCTTCTCCATCATGTCTCCTAGAATTTATGTCACAGCTACATCTTACCAAGAGGCTTTACACAAAGTCAGAGAGGGAAAGTCCAGGCATTTGAGGAACAGCAAAAGAGAAAGTGAATGGAGAATATCTTGACTTGGGTGGCTTCCAGAATCATGAACTACAGCAGACATTGGATAAGAAACTATTCTGATGTTTTAAGCAGCTTTAACTAACGCCAGCCTCAGCTAACCCACTTTAATAATTTAATCATGCAAGCAATTAAAAGATGGCTCAAAGCTGCAACAGCTCAGAGCATAGCAATGTTCTATTCTGTTTAAAATGCCTTAAAACTAGACACAATAAAGAAATGAAAGTGCATAATAGCTATCTCTCACCTACAGAAGTATGTGAATTATCCAACTTTTTAAAAACATAAATTAGTTTGTATACTGTGGTGTTTTTTTTCCTTTGGTATTCTGAAATTCTAACACTCTTTGTGAGTATGCAGTAAGTAAAAAAGTTGGTGAGTGAAAATGTTTAAAGCACATCCAATTCAGCAGGATGCCCAAGGTGGAACCCACATTTTCTGTGATTCTTTATGAAACAGTTCCTTACCATTTCATTGGCATCTCGGAGAGTACTGGATAAGCTCTCAGCGAGGTTTGGAAGAGATAATCCTCCTTCTGCTAAGTCTGAAAAATATTTTATGTTACAACTATTAAAAACATTCAAGCTACATGACAGGAAACCCAAGCCACATTCTTTAAGTGCAACACTGTGCTTTAGTAAATTTGGAAATTCCTACTGCTGGATGTCTCCTATGAAGACATATTTTTGTATTTCTTTTCCTATTTCTTACACTTTCACAATAACAACTTAGTACCACATGGTTCTTAAGCAAGACAAGTCCCAGTTATTTTCCAAGTTGATCTCATGACAGAAGAGCAGATTGACTCTTTTTTCTTTAATAAACAGCAGCATTTTGTTCAGTGACAGGAAAAAGAACAACAAGGCCTTGTCAATCTTCACTAACTGGAAGTTAATGCTTGCAGCTTTATAAGAATAAGAAATAATTCAGATTCTGATTTCCACAGTTGGTTACCTGCTGCAGGCAGTGGGTGTCCATAGGGGAAGAGCACCTCCCCTTCTGAGAGGGGTCTGTCCGTGGTCTCAGTCCCTGTGGGGGTGAGGCTGCTCTCCTGGGTGGACACCCCGGAGCTCACCGTGGGCACAGGGGATGGCACCTGGGCAGGGCAGGGCAGGGGCTCCAAGAGCCTCCCTGGCAGCTGCTGAGATGGGAAAATCAAGGCCTCTGGTTCCTCATCATTGGCCACTGACATCTCCCTGCAAGGACAGAACGTGCACTGTCAATACACCAAGACACACTCAACAGTGCAGACCAACATCTGAATTCAATACTGAAAAGAAACCAATTCTAATTCTTTACTGAAAAGAACTAATTCTGAAGAGAAACTAATTTTGAACTATTTTTTCTAATGCAAGAGCAAAGCATTTTACAGAACAGTTCAAGAGTTAACATGGTTAAATAATGTTATCTGTGAGTTTCTGGTTATAACTAAAAATTACCATGTGTATTCCCAAGGAGACAACACAAAAATTTAAATGCTAATAACACAATATTTCATTTTCAATCTATGTGTTACTGGCAGGTGTAGCAATACAAGTTTACTAAGTACAGTGTTCAGCAGGGCAATGAATTACAGCTGATAAATCCTGAGAAAGGCCCTGATTTCATATTTTTCTCTAAACTGCCCTTCCAGCAATTTTAAAAAAATGAAAACCCAATCCTGCCTTATCTCAAATGCCTCCTGATGTATACATTAAGCATTTCTTTCTGACTTTTTGAGCATATCTGTAGAAAGAATATACATATTTCAGTTTTTAAGAAATGAGAAAATTGTGCAGCCTGTTGAACTCACACAGTCTTAGGACAGAATGGTTCTTCGGGGACAGGACTGGGGTTCTCTTCTTCCAGAGGAAGTTCTGCACCATCCCACGGGTTTGGAAGCTTTGGACTTTCCCTTTTTTCAGCCTGGGAGCCCCATTCTGAGACAGGAGGGCTCGGTGTGGCTACTGGGGGAGGTGTGGTGACAGGGGTGACCACAGGGGTGACCACAGGGGTGACAACACGGCCCATGGCAGCTGCAATCTCAACTCCTGCACGTGGGAAGCCAAATTTCAGATCAGAAAGGAAAGCAGGAAGTGTATCTCAGACAGACAGAGTCAGTTCTACCAAGCACTAGCAGTTTTTGTGATAGCTTTTGATAGTTATAAAGACTAGATTAAGAATTGCTTCTTTTAAGTACAGTGCTGGCACCTGAAGAAGACAGAATAAAACCTCAATTTCTTCCTCAAGGGAGACTGCTCTGCATTTTAAAAAATCAAGCTGCTTTACTTGAAGAGTGTACATTTGATTAAATTAACATTACAAGCACAGGAAGGAGCAAAAGACAGCTATTTTTCTGATGTGAGAAATTGTGGAGGGGTTGGGAGGGGTGGAAATCACACAGACCATAGAAATGTGCATTAATTTTGAAAATAGAACTGTTACCAAATAAAAGATGTTTGCTTTCTATATAAATTAGCCCATAAATTTTTGTAGAACATGAGTTTCCACTTGAATTATAGCCTCAAGAATATTTATCTTGAGAGATAACATTTCTTTGAAGAAGAAAATTAAAGGCAGTAGATTAAAGCATATTTGCTACTTCTAAACTTCAATTATTATTTTCAATACCTGTTTCTTTAATTTTTTCACGTCCATGAACATCCCCACTCATCTCTGGAGGAGATGGAGATGAATCTGGAGTTTTGACCTGAGGCAGTTCTTTTTCTGAAGGTGGTGTTGGTGGTGGTGTGGCCTGGGGTGTTGGCACTGGAGTAGGCACAGGAGCCTCCTGAGGGGAAGAAAAATCATAACCACAGTTATGATCTCAGTGCAGAATTCCTGCCTTCCCAGGAGCCCCAGAGAGATGAGGAAGAGAGGGAAAGGCAGCTCATCACACAACAGCAACAGCTGCTGCTTCCATGGATCTAACTCCTCCAGGAAGCTGCATCAAGACAAAATTAATTAAAAGCAGTGAATTAAGCATTAAAATTATTAAATTGGGAAATCATTATGTATAGAACAGAACAGACTATTTCAGTTGGAATGGAACTACAATCATCATCCAGTCCAACTGTCTGACCAATTCAGGGCTGACCAAAAGCTGGAATTTGTTGTTAAAGGCATTGTCCAAATGCCTCTGAAATAGTGACAGCTTTGGGATACCAACTGTTAGAACCCTGGATGCTGAAAATTTTAAAACTTCCTGTGCTAAAAGCCACAGACCCACAAGAGAACACTGTATTTGACCTGA
>VYZP01006494.1:1151-27681 GCA_013400635.1 Hypocryptadius cinnamomeus
GGGGCTGTGAGTAAAGCAGAGAGGGTGGGAAGTTACTCAGACGAGGATTTAAAGTACAAACCTGGCTGTTGAACACAAGGAACACCAGGATTAGCTGTGCACATGGAGAACCTGAGAGCTGGCTTTTATTTTTCTAAGTTTAGAAAAATACATTTATTACAAACATGTTTATTAAAAATACATTTATTAAGACTCTACTTACTAAAAGCAACAGGAATTTATAAATTTTGCAGAAATTCGAGCCCTTATTACAGTTCTCACAATCACCTCTGTCTGCTTTGGACAACTCCTCCATTTTGCAGTGCTAGGATAAATAGGTATAATTCCCACTGCCAGCTGCCAGGGACTACTGCATTTGCCAATAAATGGGTATCAGCAAGAGCTGAGTGCAGAGTTGTTCGAATTGAGAAGGGAAAGTTTAAAATTAGCAGATATGATGAATGCTAACATATCATAAGTAATTTCTACCCAGCTTCATCAAGGACACAGCTGCTGGAGTGTGTGACACCAGAGAGAAAGTCAACGAATGTTTACTTGGTGGAATGAAATATAGCAGGAGTTTGCAGATTACATTAACTGAAATAATGTTGCATGAATACTTTTTAGGGATTGTGAAATAATCAGGAAGAAATGGAATAAGTATTTCACAGATAAACCCTCTCAGTGATGAGTAGTGAAAAGAAGATTTTCTTTAAAACTGTGTGGAAAAGGAGAGGAAAAGTTTAGGTAAAGGCCAGGTTGTTTAGAGAATTGATACATTAGGACTTTACATCCAGACAATTTATAATGCATAAAAAGCAAATATATTTTTTTGAAGAATTTTTCTCTTTTCATAATCAGCTGAAATAATCAGATAGGAGTGAAGATAGCAGGAAAAATTACATCTGTGACTCTTCAGATTTTCCTGCAAAATATTAAAACAAACACATATTTTGAATTTCACAGATTTTAATCATTTCTTTTAGACCAAGGAATGGCTTGGTGGTAAGAGGAAGATGTTTTATAAGGACAAATCTACCTTTATTTCAAAGAGAGAGTAAATTTTAGAGGACAAAGAAGAAATTCTGTGAGGGTTTTTAATACAGAATAGTTATGGAACCTCTCAAATCCATGGGCATCTGTCTGGGAGTGTTAATGGCAACATTTATTCTGCCTTGGGAGAATCTTCTAGGCATGGAAGAGAGGTCAGAAGGGGTTTTGTGTCAGGCTTGGCCTCCACTCAGTGGTGAGCTGCAAAGTCACAGAATTTATTGAAGAGAAGGATTTTACTTTCCACGTGGATCTGCCAATATATTGAATTAATTAACATTAAAACTGTGAACAATTCTATGATCTCACTAAGGAGTTTGCCCTTGAAATGGAAGAGGTTGAAAGATTCTGGTTAGGATTAAACCGTCAGAAATGGATTGTGGAAAAACATGATGAGCTCTTGGATGAAATAATTAGTTCTAGAGCTTCATTAATGCAAAAATGAAGTACCAAATGCAGTGGGGATGGAGGGCTGGGCTGACTTTAGCACTTCTATAATTTGAATTCTCTACTGTGTCCATTTTCTATTGATTGGCATCTGGCAGATGATGACAATTGTTTTCACTAGTGGACATTTTGATGGTGGTATGAGGGAGAGCTGTGGAATCCCTGCTGAGAAATCCTGAGAACAGGCAAGGAAAGTTTTGTAGGCTGTGAAATTCCAGAGGCACAGCACATAAATGCTGCAGCCCTGCTGTATCCCCTGAGAGCAGGGTCCTGCTTTATAAGGGAGGATCAGCTTGGGCTGATGGGCTTTGCACTGAGAGAGTTGAAGAAGTAAAAAAAAATTAGAAAATTTTGGAAGTGGGAAAAGGCAGACTTCCAAACAGCAGAAGAGAAAAATGAATTTAATAATAGTCTAAGGATTTCAGACTGCTGCTTATTACTCTTCAATTAACTGTATTAGGGAGAAGGGTAGATCTTTGAAAAGTTATTAAAGAGTAAAAAAAAGCTGCAATCTCATTTTCTTTTCATGTGGTTACTGCTGAATAGCTNACTCACAGACCAGCTGCTGGGCAAAATAAGGAATCCTTTTATCAAAGACCTTTTCCAATAGGCAAATGACAGAAAACTATTGATCCATAATGTTCTATTGCTCTTTCAGCTACTTATTTGAAACCTTGAAATGCTTCTTCATGTACATTTATCATTTTATTTGATTTATTCAGGCAGAAAATTTTGTTTATTCAAATTGTGCCCTTAGAAAGGGGAAATAGAAGTTCAAAGCAGCTTTGTGAAATCAGCAACTACTCTGTGCATGACTCTATTTCTGCTTTTTAAGGGGAGGATTCTTGATCTTCTGTAGTGAAAAGACTTTTCAGATAGCCTGTCAGAATTCAGTGTTCTTTCCTGTCTTTCCCCCCCAGGACATCGTTCGTCCTCGAGGTTTGTACATATGTTCAGATGGGGGGATATTTTCAGCATGATGCCACAGCTGTGTTGCCACAGTTGCTCTGAACCACAGTTTGCTGAGGTTGTCAGCTTCAAATCATTCATTTAAACTCTCTATTCATCTCTGCCACAGGTCTCAAAATAAGCTCTATAGAGACTTTAAATTTTTTTTGGCTGTCTAATAGGAATGATAAAAATATGCACATGGTGGAGAGTGACCACATATTTAAAGTGTGATTCATTGCAGACTCCTGCCCAAAAAGACTTCTCACTCGAAGCAGCATCTCCTTTCCTCTCAGCTGCTGCTGTTGAAACTGTGGAGGGGGGATGTAAATTCAAGGCAAGCTTCTTATTTAGCATTTCTGCCTTGCCAAATGCATCAGAGACAGGAAATCACTCAGCTTGCCAAAATTTATCATACTGTGTCTCCAAAAGTAAAAACAGGTTTTTCATATAGCAAAGCAAATGCTGTGTTTTGCCACAGATAATATTTTGAAAGTTGGTACAAGGTATCTTTGAAGCACAGATATATTTTCTTTTTCAAACTGATTGCAGACTTCAAAGAACTGAGCTTTTTGAGATCCTCTTAAAACTAATTAATCAACTTTGCAAACTGCGTGTCTTCCTTTCAAGTATAACCCACAATCCCTCCACCTTGGGGAATAATTTTCTTGTTTTCCTAGCATTTTCCACATCTAATTATTGTACCTCTAAATAGGAGATTTGTTATTACACAATGTGATTAATTAGATAACCTTATTTCTTTATCAGGTGAGAAATCACCACAGGATTGATGGTAAGCTTATGAAATCAACAAAGACTGTATAAGGCAAAATGCAATTACTTCTCAATTAAAAATCCATTTGACATATTTGAGAGATTAATAAACAAATTGGATTTGTTTCTATACAAAAATGATTGGATTTTTAAAAAAGATGAATCGTATTTGATACACCTTATCTGCATCTAAAGCATAAGCCAAAGCAAACGTATAAGCTCAGTCAGCTAGAGGTAGCAGAGACTTAATTTTTCAAATGTGATCTCTAAAAGGGCTGAATTTTAAGTCAATATGTTACTTGGATGCTGCTACATTTATTAATTTGCCATTTAATCACATTTAAACTCTTTGTTTGAAATAGGGTACAGCATTCTTACTCCTATAATCTCAAAAAAAACACCAGAAATGCAAATAGTCCATAATTAAAACTTGAAATAAGATTATTTTCAAAGTTTTAACTTCTAATGGAAGTTTAGGAATCCTGATTGAGCAGCATCTGGTTTTCATTCCTAAATCCTAATTTTGTCTTCAAATGGAGAAAATTTTGATGTCTCTGCATATTTCTTTCTTCAAGTGCTCAGGCTTTCCCACAGGGACCTGCTTGTGCTTTGCACCTGTTCCTAAAGTCCTACCTTTCCTCCCTTTCTTCCATCAAAGGTGGGTGACAGGAATCCTGCAGGAGTGAAGTGGAAATGGTCTGTGCATCAGCATGGCAGCAGAACATCTCCCATAAGCAGAATTTAACTTTTTTTGGCAAAAGGGAATGTTATCTAAATTTTAAAGTGTAATGGCTGACCTTGAGATTAAAAAAAATCCTACTTCAGTCATCCAGCTGCCAGGATCTGACATCAGAAAGTATTTTGGTTCATTTGAGGGTTTTATATAGGATGAGAGCTGTCACCATGATATTTTCTGAAAAATCCTTTTACCAAGATTTTCTCCTGAGAAGCTGAAGAGCCTCAGGAAAGAAATGTAAACAATAATTATCTGCTGATGTGGGATGCAACACATGCATCTTTGGTCCATGTTAGTTGTTTTTAATTAATGGCCAATCACAGTCAGCTGGCTCAGACTCTCTGGGAGTCACGAGCTTTTGTTATCATTCCATTCTTTTTCTTTCCAGCCTTCTGATAGATCCTTTCTCTCTATTCTTTTTAGTATGGCATTTTAATATAATATAATATCATAATATAATAAATAAGCCTTCTGAAACATGGAGTCAAGATTCTCATCTCTTCCCTCGTCCTAGAACCCTCAAGCACAACCACAGAGAGTTACATCTTTTCCCTGCCTGCCCACAGCTAATATTCCTATTGCTCATAGCATGCCCAGTGCTGTGTCATATTTCTTCCCTCTATTGTACAATGAGTGTTTGGATTTGATCCTGCATTCCACTTGGAGCTCATTTCTCTGGAAATGACAGAGAGCCTGGGACTCTGATTGCTGCTGCAGGTTTCGTTGGCTGTTTGATAAATGCCAACGTGTGTGAGTGCTCTGGGATTTGGTTTCATTTCAGTTTACTAAAGGCCTAATACAAAACCTGTGGAGGCAACAGAAAAGCTTTTGTCTTTGGATTGGGCCCTAAAGAATTGCCAATATCTGTTGGAAAACCATGTTGTACTTTGCAAATGAAAAGATCAGTCACAATTTCTAAGAGACTGCAGCAGCACCTCGATTAAAATAACTTTGTATTTTCTATCATTAAAAATGAGATTTTTCCCTTTGAAAATTCATAAGGTAATGCAGACTATAAACTTTTCTTTGTATGAACTAATCACTTTTTTTTTGGTAGTCTTAATGGTGTGAAGCTCGGGATCTTTGCTCCTCCAGCCTCAGCAAATGAATACCTCGAGGGACAGAAATTTCATATACTTCTTTTCCCCCAAGGTTATCCATTCTGCTGACTGCATGGCAGTCACTCTAAACCATCCTATCAATTGCTCAAGTGTGAATGCTTTGTAATATGTTTTATATCTGGAAGGTTGAAGTTTTCTTTTCCTACTGGGAGTTTCATATTTTGATTAGACAGTGTGAGCTTCTTTTTTTTTTTTTTTTTTTCTCCTAGGAATTCCTAAAAAATTATCTTGTTGTACAAATAGTTTGGAGGCTGAAACTTTGTAGTTACTTGTGTAGAATTTACTTTCCTCAGTAAAACAGCAGAAGTACCCTTCAATTTGAATTACCTTCCACATCAGTAATGCCAGACTACAAGTTTTTTGCTTTAGTAAATAGCTTACTCAAATATGTATTTTAAACTGTTATCTCCTCTAAAGGCTTTTTTCTTCTAAATATGTTAAATTATTTATATTAGTTATGCTGTTTAAACCTCTTCTTGGGCAGCAGCAGCTTGAGACTGGAGAAGATTGTCTGTAATTTAGAGGTCCTGCATTATAATTTCACAAAAGCAGATCTGGGGAACCTGGTTTATTCTGATTTATACACACCAGAATGAGGGCTCTTGGTCTGCCTGAGGACACAGTCCTGCAGGTGCAATGCAAAGAGCAGTGAGAACATGAATTAATGAGGCACCAGCCAGCAGGACCTGCTTGATTCACTCTTTGTCACTTAGGCAGGGGCCAGGCTTGGCAAGGATTCAGCCCTGCTCAAACACTTTATAGCCCTGGAATCTCAGAAGTTGCAAAAAGCTCTCATTTCTAGTTTCTGGCTATGTTTGTAGGGCTCAGAAGAGCCCAGGCAGGTTCATGCCCAGGGAGGGTTATTGATCAGAGCTGATGTGCAGCCCTGCAGCTTTCCCAGCTGGAAATGGTTCCAGGCTGCGAGTGCCTGAAGGGCAGGGCTCGGTGTGCTCGGCCTGGCCTCCCCCTCCTCACAGGGCATCCCTTTGGGGCTGCTGGTGCAGGAAGGAGAATGAGCTCAGGGAACTTTGTCTCTGCCTCAGACAGAGATTTTTTGCTTTTGTTTATTTGTGTGATGATGGGAAGAAGAAGGAAGGTAGGAATGGCCATAATGTTTAATTCACTTTTTGGGACTTGTTTGCCTCTCGGATTTGAGTGACTCCAGGGGCTTATCTGTGGCCATTAATTAAGGCAGAATTCTCCATGAGCCCATTTGCCCAGAGTGCTCAATGCCTGCTCAGAGAGATGAGCACAGGAGCAAGGGGGTGCCAGTCCCTGGTGACTGGGACAGAGGAGAGGCTGTGTCACAGCACTGGGGGTGTTCTTCCTGCCCCCAGATGTTCTTCCTGCCCCCAGATGTTCTTCCTGCCCCAGCAATGACCCAGGTGTTTATTGCAGAGGTGAAGGTTTGTGCATGGATTGCTGGTTTGGACCAAAGCTGCTCTGATGAAGGTTTCATTGCTGACACTGGGCAAACCCCTGTCTTAAGCTCCCTCCTTTGATATTGTCAAATACAGATCAGACTGAAATGTGGGGTGTTTTAAAGACTGGAAAAACTGTGCTTCACTTATTGACTAAAGGAAAATTATTTGTGACTTTACATGAAAAAAAAAAAGGGTGTTGTGACTTTCTCTGACTCTTCTTCCACTTACCACCCCCAAAAATCTGTTTAAATTACCATAACCATCCACTAGCAGTGCCTCTCTTTCCGTGCTTTGTGTGGCAGTGGCCAGATGTTTGTATTTCAGAATAAATATACTGTATAGCACAAAAGATTCTCTTATGGGAATCTCTTGCAGTCACTGACTGATGGTTTGCTTCTTTTGGCAGCAGTTCATATTAACTTCCACATTTGTAGTTCATTCCATTATGATTTTCTATCCCATTTGAACACACATGTACTTTTATTTCCAGCTGGTCATGCACAGGCTCATATGGCAATTAGTTCCACAGGAAAACTAATGTAAGATGGAAAGAAAAAAAAAATTATTTTATATTTAAATCAGTCTTTTAACATCTTCTTAGCCTTGCAACCAGAAAAAAATAAATAGAAGTACCTGAATTGCCTCTTCAGTATCTTTTTTTTTATTTCCATGGCACTGTGATCTGTTCCACACCAAAGGTATTGTGAAGAGCATCCTCTCTGCTTTTCACTTTTTTTTTTGGGTTTTTTTTTTGGGGGGGGAGGTTTCTTTTTTTTTTTTTTTAATATTACTTGTACTTTTTAAAAGCTGTTTAGTTTAGAATTAGATGTGAGACATAAGAAAGTTGCTTTCCATGGAGCAACAGCCAAATGTTTCCCTTCACTGGTGTGATTGAGAGCAGAAAGACACAATTCCTGAAACACAAATAAGCTTTTTAGTTTGCTTGCATGAAGAAAGCAGATGTTAATTTTAGCAAAGAGGACTATTAGTTTCATATTTAGTGCTGGAGAAAATATTGTGGTTTTTAAGGACAGCACCATTTGTAAAGAATGAAAATGTGCACACTGGAGAGATTAAATCCACTCATTTATAACTTCTGCCACATTAAAGGAGCTGAATATAAATTGATTGGATTAAGCAAATATAATGTTGCATTCTTTTCAAATATGTTATGTATATGTAATTAAAACCAGATTTTATACATTTACAGTGTTTGCAAAATATAGATTTGATTTAAGCATTTTTTGTATTCAGAATGGTGCACATGCTGTAACAAGTATCTTGAGGGGAAAAAATCTGAGTGCTGTGGCTGAGTATATATTTTAATATAAAGTGAGATGTTCATTGGGTCTGAAGCGAGATCTGTGCTTGCAGATGAGGAGAGCTGTTCATCCCAGGAATATTTATCCCAAACACACCTTGCTCAGGATTATCTGACCTCACCAATTTTTGAGCCCAGTTCTTGAAACCTCTCCTTGAAACCTCTCCCAAATGTGGATAAAACCAGCAAAGGCCTTATCTGGGCTCCAGCTGGCACAGCTCACCCTGAGAGCTTCTGCTGATCTGCCCAAGGAGCTGAAATCATATTTTAAATGCTATCAAAAGATTCTCAGGAGTGTACAGGGATTTAAGAGCAAAATGTTTGGCCATGAGGGAAGAGGGATGCAGATGCTTAGCTAGAGTTTTTAGGGAGTTAGCAGGTTAGGTTCAGTTAGTTCTGTGGGAAGATATGGAGAACTTGACAGCAAATCTGTTTTTTTCCATGGCATGTGAAGGGAATGCCAGCATTCAGCAAGAACACATTGGTGTGAAGATGCTGATTTTTCTGATGCATGGAGAACATGGGATTTTTAAGGAGTATTTGGTGGTTAGGGGAAAAAAAAGCCAAAGAAACACATCAGAAACTCCTCAGATAAACAACCCCGTGCTGCTGCTGTTTGTGCAGTGTCTGACAGAGGGGTGGTACATTTGTTTTTATGTTTTTTCCTCAGGACCATACTGTTTTTCCTTGTTGCTGAGGACTTGTGCAGTCATAAACCATCTGCAAGGTTGCCTGAGATCAACCCCTTGTGAAAGCCAGGTAGCACAGCAGGAAAATGATCACATTGCTCTGGGGCCCTCAGAAGTCTCAATCCCTGAGCTTCTTGAGGGCAAAGCTCCTTAATGAAATCACAATATTTGGATGGCACAGTCCCCAGGATATGTAAACACGCTGCCTAAACAGCTGTTAAATAATTGGCAATGTTTATTCGGGCTCTCAATCAGGGAGAGGTGGATTTTAACACACTTTATGGTGCAAGGCTCCATAAAGAACAAAGTTAATCCTTCTGATATGGAAGCATTTCAGAGCTGCAGAGCTCTTTTTTTGAAGCCACTGCTTTACTCTGTGCTGGGACAGTGATTTCCATCCATTTTCATCCTGCTTTGTTTAGAACTTTTGCTCTGATGCTGGATTTAGATGATGATTAGGTTTATTCAGAGAAATGTGAGCTTCCGACAGACGGCACGATCAAACCTGAAGTCCCAGCACAGTGATCTCTAAACAGGGCTTGCTTGAACCAGTTTGTGTCCAGAATTCCATGCAAGAGTTTGCACTTGTTCAAGTGCCATGCCCCAGCGTGGAATGTGAATATTTGCTGTAGTACATCTGTACAGTTGTATGCTGCTGGATGCCTAAGGTTAGCTGGATGCTCCACACAGAGCATAATTTATTTTCAGACAGAAAGATGTTCCAAGTGGCAGAGCATGAAGTTAGGAGCAATGTGTGAATCCACTAAAAGAAAAGCAGTTTTTTAGGTAAGAATTTTGTGTTTATATCTCTTCAGTTTTGCACCTTTTATTCAGCATTTGTAAAGTGAAAATAAGGAGGGGGAAAACCCCAACATATTCCTGCATCCTGTGGGTACTTCATTTATAAGTGGAAGATCTAATTTTCACAGTAATATCACTTATATAATCACTACTTATCCCGAAGTTTTGCACTGGTATGAAAATTAAAGTTTTCATTTTACTTTGTGCTTTAATGATCACGTGAAGTTTTCATTAAGAGCTTTATAGGAACACAGGAAGACAAGACCATGCTTTCATTCTTAAGATCCAAAAGGGTAAATAGAATATGAAAACTGTTCCTGGCTATATGATCTAAATGTATGCAGTGTGATTGCTCTTTTTTAAATATTAACTGTCTGCCTTGGTGCTTTGCTCTGTAGCATGGTGACAGCAGGAGAGCTGATGTGATATAAATGATGCCAATCTCTGCTCTGTTGGCATGAGCATCTGTCTCCTTGGCAGACTCCAAAGGCAGCTCCTGGCAGCTTTGGAGTTGCCTCTAGGTCTATCATATGGTTAAGCTTCTGACTTTTCCTCTTTAGCTAAAGTCCACTCCATCTGGAACCTATTTACTTCTCTTTCACCTTTGATTCTGGAGAAAAATGATGGAAACACTGAGCATTCTGGACTGAGGACTCTGGAATTGTATAAGTGTTTGTGGATGCTACACTTCTGCTGAGATATGAACCAAACTCTCAGTGTTACACACTAGAACTGAAATCTGAAAGTGGAAGAAACCAAAAGCAGTGTTTCATGGAAAACTATCAAGGAAATTACAATACAGTTTGTTCTTTTGTTTTGTTTGGGGTTTTGTTGGTTTTTTTTTGTGGCCAGCTCAGGCCTTCTGTAGTGGTGTCCTACCTCTCAGTGCTGCCTGGGCTCTGGGAACTGTCTGACCTACCTGGACAGCATTGAGGAGTGGGAGAAAGGTATAAACCAGCAGCAGGTCTGAGAGTTGTGGGTTTAGCCAGGTGGCTGTCACAGATCAAAGCAGAAAGCAGCCCAAAGATTCATCCAGCTTTGCAAATGGTTTGATTGAACCATGGATACTCAGCCTTTAAAGTTCTAGTGTAGATCAGGGCCACATTGCACTGCATCCCACAAATTTGAATTAATCTCCTCCTTCCTGCTTCTTGGACCAGTTTCTTTGGTCTAAAGACCAAATATGAATTGTTTTCCCTTACACCTATAGTAGGATCTGGCTTTCTTAGAGACATAAACCAAACAAAGTTTTCCAGAGAGATGAAGAAACTGTCAAAACACAGTGGTAATTAATTCTTTATTAAATCCTCTTCTTTCTTTCATGCTGCTATACTGCCATTTAAGCCATCTTGTTCCCTCACAATCTTGTGCTAACATCAGTGTCTAGCATGTGAAAAGGGAAAGGGTCATCACCAGTGGAATGTTTCAAGCTCATAGCTACTAAAATACCCCACCTTTGGTCAGGAGTGCAAAACCAACAAGAAGAACAAAGTCATGTGCATTGGAAAAACAAAGCCAGTGGAGGATGGGAACAAACATCTCCTGTGCAGCAAAAGCAGACAGCTTGTTCACTCCTCCTCTGGATCCCAGCACACTTCTCAGGGTCTCTGTGACATCTGGCTCACTTGCTTCAGTTTCTCTTGCCTCTTTCTCTCCCACCAGGAGAAGGCTGTACACGCTGCTCCATCCTGCCATGCCAATTACAGCAAGGGGATAATGACACTGACTCCATTCCAGGGCTGGCTAGGCTGAGAGCCCATTAGACAGATGGGCAGAACATGGGAAAGACTTGACTGTAACTTTCAGAACTGGCATCTGAAAAGCCAGAAACTTATTTTTGCTTCTTGCCTGGGTATAGCATAGACTTTCACGTTGCTTTCACATTGGTAGAATCAGATCTCAACCAAAATTCCAGTTACTACCACTTTTTCTGACTTGTCTAACGTATCCCATCTCCTCTGTCTGTGAGGATGACTTATGGAAACAAAGGAAAAAACATTCTTGGGAGCTACTGTGTTGATGATCCTTATCTGAAGTTCTTCATTGTCTCTTCCTGGGCACACACAGTGCATTTGAATGCCTTGACATCAATTTTCTCAGCACAGCTTGAGCCTCACTGGATGCTGTTGGCCTCTGAGCATCATTCAGATTGGCCCAAGCAGTCCTTGAACCTGACATCAATTTGTCTGCCAAAGCCACCAGTTTAATAAATAATGTTATCAACCAGGTAATATCCCTTTAATATTCATATCCTGCTTCACTCTGCATTTTTATGTCTGGTTTGAGCAGTCACTTGCAAAGACAGCAAGCTTGGGAAGCTCCTTTAGAAGAGAGCAGTGCTGGGTGCCAGGCTGTCACACCGTGTGTTGTTTGCCCTCCTCCACTGCATATCAGGGAGGTGAAATTCTTCTGAGGCTTCTGAGAGGGAGATGGCTGAGGAAATATGCTAATTTCGGGGTAGGCATTTGACAGACAAAAATAGATTCAAGATAAAGAATGTTGTTACAGGTATAGAAATGAGCAAGGAACCAAACTGTTCAGAAACAGAGAGACACAGGTGACTCACTGGGAAATCAAGGAATCCAGTGAGGATAAGTTACTTTTGACTCTTCCCTTGCTTTAATTTGTGGCTTTCAAACCATCCTGATTCCTCCTCTAAATCAGTTTTTACCATCTCGATCTTTGGAAGTGAAAAACTTTTTCTTACACTAAACTGGGTATAGCATCTTATTTACTTGTTAATGTAGCTGCCAGATTATATAACTGCCAGATCATGCAACTCCCACACAAATTCCCAAGAGAAACAGGATTAACTGAGGGTAAAAATACTTCCCAAGTCACTGTCTTTGCAGACCACGAGTGGCAAAGGCACAACAGGAAACTTAATCCATAGCCTTTAGTCCCTGCATTGGCTTGTGTTTCAAAATGAGAAAGAGGAGGTTTAGATTAGATTTAGGAAAAAAAATCCTTTCCTGTGAGGGGAGGCTCTGGCCCAGGTGCCCAGAGAAGCTGTGGGTGCCCCTGGATCCCTGGGAGTGCCCAAGGCCAGGTTGGACGGAGCTCTGATCAGCTTGGGATGGTGGAAGATGTCCCTGCCCATGGCTGGGGCTGGAATGAGATGGGCTTTCAGATCCCTTCAAACACAAAATATTCTGTGGTTCTGTGACTGTAAGAAGGGCTTAGAAAATTAGAATACCTGTAAAGTTATCACATAAATTATCTACTACTTGGTGGATTATTGTAAGATCAGAGGACACACTTTTACAAAGAAACGCAGGAGTACCCCTGAAAATACAAAGCATTCTTATATAAAACAGATATTTAAGAAAAGAAAAATATTTCAAGGAACCTAACAAATATTGTTAGAATACTGATGCCTCTTGTATTCTCATCCTGGGAATCCTTTGGTGCAGCTCTGTCACTTTTCTCTTGATGGATGTATTTTGTTCAAGGCATCTTGTGGTAATAGATTCTGGAAGTGCAGCCTGCTGCACAATACCAAGAGCCATCTCAGAATAATAGAATGTTTAGAGTTTGAATCCATCCCTCACAAGAAAAGACTACCTTAGATGTGGGAATCAAATAAATGTCTGAGCAACTTCATTTCTTTTGTGCTTTAAAGGAGATAAGGATAGCTTTCAGGCTAACTTCACCAAAACAGCCCTAACCTTAAACTTCATGTCAACAAAGTCAGGAGTGAAAGAGAACAGGACATCTTCCTGCACTTCATTGCAGGAATCAATCATATTTATGATTGATTTAAGATTATTCTTTTTTTTGGGGGGGAGAATGAAACAAAATCCCAAACCAACAACAACAACAAAAAAAAAACCCACACAAAAAAAACCCCATATGAAATATGCAAGCAGGTTTTTCTGGTGGTTTTTTTGTTTGTTTGTTTGTGGTTTTTTTAAATTATATAAACAATATTCCTTTTATGTGCCAAGGGAATAAGTCAATTTGTGCTAACTAAGAAAGAACAGGAAAAGTGCCTGAAGATGCAAAGGTTTATTTTTCTACAATATATGCCCCTGGTCATTTCTATCAAACAGCAGAGAAATGTTAATGGCACATGCTCTCCAGTTTAGAATTTTTTGTCGATACTCATGTTTTGCCATTTTGCTGGCGTTCTGAAGTAACAAATTTAAAATGTTCAACCCCTGCAGTTGTCCACGCTCAGTTCAGGAATGTTGTAGTGTGGCCTGGTCAGGAGAACTCCAGGAAAATGCTGTCCCAAGCTAGAAGTCAATGGAAGATGTCTCTGAGTTGAGGATATGAAGAAGTTTGTTGTTTGATGTTCTCACTTTTCTAAAAAAATTTATTTTGCGGGGAGGGAAGTGGAATAGAAAAATGAAAAGGGCTCTTTTTTATGCTGATTGAGAATGAGAGGGTAAAATATATTTTCTTGGGAAATAAAATCTTGAAGTTTAACATGGATTTTCCTTCGGCAAACTTGCTAATGACCTGTTTTGAACACATTTAGAAAAAGTAGCTTCCCAGTAGGAGACATTTATATTAGAAGACAGTTGCAATTTTTTGAAGTGTTTGATGAGGGAGAGCAGCACATATGAGAAAAGGAATAAAATCTGAGTGTTGCCTCTCTCTTTTAAATGCTTATACAAACAGCAAAGATCCCACTAAGCTGTTTCTTTTCAGGTGCACATAATGTACAGTTTTGCTTTCATGTTTCACAGGGGTTGTGCTGCTTGTGTGGGATTGTGGATGCTGGGGACAGAAACAGAATTCCTGATTTTATATCCTACAGAACCCTCACATCACTGTAGAACAGGGTTTTGCAGCAGGGCCTATAATGAGCTCTACACTCAAAATACAAGAAATCAATTGGTGTACATCTTTCTTTTGAAATTATTTTGGTTTCCCTTGAATTTCCAATCTTTTTCCATAGTAATTTCTCTAATCATCGCTCTAAGGGTTTTTTAGAAGCTATTTCAAAGGTGGAAGAACCATAGGTATAAAATCCATTTGTGTCTTTGGAACTTTTTTTTCATTAGTTTTAAGGTAAGTGAATATCTCTGTGCCTAACCAGGTCTGTGCTCTAAAAATTAGGATAGAAATTAGAGTGATAAAGAAATAACTGAAAGAAAGTGGGGAATTTGAAGGCAGATAAAGAATGTATATTAGCATGTGGGAAGAATTGTAAGTGGAATATTGCTGTGAACTTTCTGCTAAGACTAAGAGGAAAACTTGACAAGTTCTCTAAGGGGGATGTTAGAGATTACTGAATAAATTTTCTCCATGAAAAACTCATTTAAGCTCTCAAAAAACAAATGCTTCATGAGTCAGATGGTCTGGGCAGTGACTAAAGGCCCTGCAAATTCCCTGTCCCAAAATTTGAGCCCCCAGTCCCTGCTCTCTGTCTGGCTCACTCATCACTTTGTGTCCCCCTAAGCAGTAAAACCAACCTTAGAGGGAGGAAAAACGAGGGCAAACTGGGAAAAGTTTACAGGAGCTGGTGAGCTCTCTCTGGTCCTTTTATCTCCATTAAGATCAGACTTAAAGTACCTAAAAATACTTATTAAAAATACTTTCTCAACTGGTAGTGCTGCAAAATGATCAGCCTCGCCTTAGCAATAACATCCTCCAGTAGCAGTTAGTGGCTCTAACACTAAACTGATTTCCACCATTATAAAGTGAATTATGAATTCCTTATTCATCTGGGCAAGGGTAGTTACAATCTACAACCAAAATACTCAGCTGCCTTAGGATGGAACATGAAAAAGCCCTGCATAGGTTCACATCATCTACATGGGCAAAATTTAGCTTAACTAAGGGAGACAAGTCTGCTCAGGTCACTCACTATCCTAACAAGTATCTCTTGCCTAAAATACTAATGTCAGTATAATGGATTAGGACAGCTGTGTCAAATCCAATTACTCATTTACCTTAGATTCAGTTTCCTTGATGGCTGTAGAACCAATAGGGAACAGAAACTTGATATGATAATGAAAATAGATTTTGATATAGGGAATAAACTAATAAATCACTGAAACATTATTTTATGACTAGCTGGCACAGCGGGCTCTGAGTAGCTTGGTGGCCAGCTTGACATCTTTTTGGTTATGAAATGTATGTGGAAATTAGAAAATAAATCTTACAGACAGGTACTGTGGAATTACTGACAGTTCTAGCTCTCTTCCTCTGTCCCACTTTGAGTAGGGATGGTTGTAGAATTGACTCTTCCAATGGAGAAATAAAACAAAGACTGGGGTTTCTTTGATTTGAAGCCTTTTAGTGCAGAGCTAAATGTACATGAAGCAGAGGGAAGAGAACAAAGCAGGTGAGAGTAGTTTCTGTTTCAGTTCGTGTTTCACTCCCTACACCCCTGCTGAGGTGGGAGGGATGGAACACAGGGTTCTTTCAGGCTGACACAATGACCATGTTTCAGGTAATTATCTATATGGCAATATATTCCTGGTCAGGAATTCGCTTGTGAGAGCTGCTTTGCTGAGCCTTTAGAGCTGAACTGAGAGGCAGGAGTAGAAAATCATGGAGGAAAAATGTGGTGTAAAGAGAAGGGACTGGAGGAAGACGGTGAAAAAAGTGACATAAGGCTTATTTCATGTGTTGTTCAGAAAGACTGAGCAGTTAGCAATGTTGCTTGGACATTTCTGTGAAAGCGTTTCTAAAAATCACATGAGAAATACAGCAATAAATTCCAGAGTCACAAAATGATCATCTGCTCTGTTAGCCCATTCCTTCCTCTCCTTCTGGATGGAAAGAGCAATGAGGAGGGGCAGAAGAATATCCCTGTGTGTTTGTGACTCGTGCGTTTCGGGTCACTGAAATCCAGCTCCTCACTCCTTGTTTTTACAAGTTGCAATTTTATGTCCTCTGATGGCCATGGCAGATGGATTTGTGTATGTTATCTAGGACAAACTATCTAGGACAATTTAGAATACAGACTTGCACTAAAAACCCCAGACTATTTCACTGGAAACAGATGTCATTAGTCTTTTACCCAGTCAATTAAAATTTCCTCTAAAATGATCACGTTACATCACTAAACCCATTCTATGGAAATCTAGATTTCTGAGCATATTTCTGTGTTCAAAATCCTGTTTTACAGGTGTGTGTGTCCATTAAAATTAAATTTCTAACATTACAAATGCTCTAAGTAAAGGTAAACAAGATTTCATCTCTGTGTGTATCATATATTTGTAGCAAAGAGGAAGAGAGTTATGGAGATGGATTGGCTGGATGAAATGTTGGTCTTTACACAATCATTTAGAAATATGATAGAAAACTCCAAAGCAGAAGGAAAACAAAACCGAAGTCCAATTGTTAAATGCTGTCATGAAGCAGAATTATAAGAACCATCAGGGACCAGGACATTCATCCCCTTCTCAGTTTTCTGCAAACAGATTAGGCATTTTCACTTGGAAAAAGGAAGGTGAAGATGATTCCCAACTTGTAAATTTAAACTCCTCCTGGTAGCAGTGGAGAATGTGCTGTGAGCAAGAACTTGAGGTCGCTCTCACATGCTGGAAGTGCAGCTCAGATGAAATCCTGCAGAAATCCTGGAGGAGCTCTGCAGTGCCAGAGGCAGAGCAGAGGGTAGAATGTATGGGATGAAAACTTCTTTGTTTAAAACTCTGCCATGGTGAGGGATGGATGGGGTCTGGACTGGAAAAGCAGAGAGTCCAGCAATTTGTATCATCTCTGCAATATGTATGGTGCAGCTTTGGACGTTCCTAATGTGCCACAGATGGTCTGGTTGGGCTGCAGGACTGCCAGAAGTGAATGTATGAAATTAATCTCTTTTTCACTCTATCACACCATCTGTTGCCAGTTCATTGCGTCTGTTAATAATAACAAGTAATTAATAATCATTTCAATAATTTAATTAATAAGTTCCTGATTGATTTGGAACCCTTTTTTTGGGGTTTACTGGTTTAGTCTCGGGTTCTTTTCATCTGTGCAGGTTGCAAAAAGGAAGTTTGACCTATTTTCTAAATGACCAAACATGTAAGTTAATTTAGTGTCTACTCTTAATGCTGATATATAAGTTCTAACAAAGTAGAAAGTCACTTATCAATGAGGCTGAAGATTTTACAACTTTGCTGGATTTTGATCATAATGAGTGCACATATGTTAAAATCAGGTACAACCTGGCTGCAGGAAGGTGATGGTCTCTAACTATTGTTATGCTGTTCTTTCAGAGAAAAAATATTATATTTAACTTGGAAGAGATAAAACTTTCCTTCAGTTTATTCTCTTCCCACAATATTTTTCTCCCACAAATATGCATTTCTAATTTATTTTTTTATTCTATGCATTATGCCCTTTACAATGGTTTTGATTATTACCATATAACTCTTCACTTTCTCTCTGCAAATCATTGCTCAAAAATTTCTGACACCGTAATTTTGTATTGGTCCTACAAGCTTTTAGGCATCTAAAATAATTTATTATGGGTAATAACTGCAGTTTTTTCATCTTCTCCTTATAAGTGTGTTTTTAAACTTAATTAAGCATAGCCATATTTATAAAAGGATGAAAGGTTCCAAAAATAAGCACAAACACTGTTCCTCATGATTTGAATTCTTTATATATATATGTTAATTCAATAATTTTCCCCAGGCAGATTGAGTTACTTATTTTATTTCCTTTTACATTAGATTTTTATTTTTCCTCTATGATGTTTTATGTCTATCTGCTCTTTCTAATAGCAAAGTTTTGTCAAAGCCACAGGCTGGGGAGCCAGGCAAAAATCAGAGTAGTGCCCCAGCCCCCACTATACTCATACAGGGGAGTATCTCAATTATTTCTGGTGTTTTGCTCCTTTCCAAAGGCAGAATTGAACCTTTCCCTCCCAGTTTATCATCTTTTACACATCCACCATGCATTACCCTGCTATTGGTTTGTGATCTATGAGCACTGTTTACTTGTGGCATATTTTAAAAAAGTGTTTTGATTGATGCCATGTGAAACAATCAAATTATTCTTTTTTGAGAGCAGCATCTGCTGCTTTTTTTTTGCCTTTTTTTTTTTTTGACAGATATTTACATCCAGGAATTCTAATCCCACAACCCCCCTTTTTTTAGAGAAAAGGTATCATTAATTCTGTAGCACATTTAGTGCTGTTTACTTTATCATTATCAAACACATCTCTTTCAGATGTCTCAGATGGAGGAAATTCTGTAGTAATGAATCAGGTCCTACATTTGAAAAGAAAATTCCCTTTTCTCTCTCCTCCCTACACTTGAATTTAGCTCATAACTTGGAAAACAGCTTTCATGTTTACAGCTGGGTGTCAGCTCTTGCATCAGAAAGCTCAGGAAAAGCTTCAGGATTTGAATTTAGAAGAAAACATATCTGGAATTGTTCTTGTGTAATGCTTGCTTTTAAAAATCCACTTACCACATGGCCTAGAGCCCTGCAGCAGTGGATCCTACATGTTAATTATGTATAAACATACAAAAAGGTGGGGTGTGTTTTAGGTGGGTTTTGGATTGAGTTTTGCCTCTGTATAAAGTGTATAAAGTTTTGATGAGTTTTCCAAACAATGATGCTTCAGAAAAGTAGGATGGGAGAAGAGCATTGGCCAGAAAGAGGCTCAAGAATTCCTCTTTGTCCTTTTTACAATGTGTTTTCATTAATTTTTTTGAACAGTCATTCTGCCTACTGTCTTCAAAAAGGAATCTAAGAGACTGTGGAGGTCTCACAACATGGGAATACAGAGAAATATCTTTTTGTTTTTGCTCAATAAGTGTTTCTACATCCCAAAAAACCAGAGCACACAGGAAAAAATCGCTTTTCTAGCCTTTTCTTTCTGGAAGCCTTAAAAGTAGATATGGAGCAGTAATCTGATTCAGAATAATGTAAGTGCTATATTAAAAATGAAATGTGATATTAAAGAATCATTTTGAAAGCTTGGGAAATAGGTTTCTAGTCTCACCATTTTCTTAGGTTTCATTAATATTGGTCACATACAATCCTTATTTTGTCTTCCAAGCCAACTGAATTTTTATCTGTACGTGTTCACAAGGACTGCGGAGAGGGGAATATCAGAGTTGAGGAGTAACATGAATTGGATGTCATTTTCTCTGCCACTTGTGTAATCTCTAATAACAGAGGCATCTAATAACCTGCATTTCTTCCTGACAGCTCACTGAGCTGGGGATGCAGGTTCCTGCTGCTCGCCAGGAGCTGTTTTATTGACTGAACTCTGGAGAAGTTGTCTCAGATTTAAGGTTGTGCTGAACTACAGCCAGTTGCACTGAGCAGAAATCCTCAAAATCTGCTTTAATTATAGCTTTTACCAATACCTCAATGCAGAGAGAAAATCCCACTCTCTCCATTTGCTCACAGGAAGGAAACATAAGCAAGATTAAGGCCCAGCTGATTCTTACAAGTCTGGGCTCTTGCTCAGGAGGCAGTGAGGGGGGTTCCATAATTCCACAGGCTGTGCAGTGCATTTCTGTTCTGAAGGAATGTGCCACTGTGCCAGCACAGAAAAACGTGCCTTAATCATTCCATCACACTGGTTTAGTATTTTCAGTTGTATTTTCTCCTTTCAACCTTGATAGAGGAAAGTTGGAATTTGATTCCAAAGCTTCCTGGCAAGACTAGACAGAAGAGTCATGGCCTGAAGTCCCACCTTACACCTGTGCCTGTGTTTGGTGGGATGGCATCCAGTCATGGAAAGGAAATGTTATTTAAGAGGATTTTTTGTAAACCTTGAGTCTGAGAGAATATAATTCACAGCGATGTTTGCATCACATTACATTTTTAACCAGGAAAAAACATCAAGCAGTAAGTATAAACACAGCTTAATGGAGGCACCAGCACACCTCCAGCACAGCAGGCTTTGGCAGCTGGAGCTTTCAGGGAGGCATCTGAAAACCAGATTATTTTCTCTGCAATGGTGTGAAATTTTGTCAGTTCCATTGACATGGATGAAGAGTTTGCTGCTGGCTGTGCTGGCTTTGGGAGGCCAAGTGCTGCCTGCCCCCTCTCTGCTCCTTCCCTGCTCTGGGGACCAGACCTGCAGCAGCTCTGCTGGCCAAGCCCCCAGGGACCAGAGGACGGGGCCAGAACTGCGACTGTGCCATAACCACTGCCCCTCAACTCAACTTTTGGGTTTCCCCACAAACTCTTATTTGTTGTGATAGCTGAGGTGTTTCTTTCCTATTTGTTTTTTCTTGAGCAGCTGATTATTAGTGGACTTCTTATTTTTAAATTATTTATTTATTTTATAATCTATTCAATTCTTACTACAAATGTGAATCTAACCTTTGTCTTCCTAAAGCATGACATTTGTCATTCCGAGCTCCTACTGAGGCCGTGTCCTGCACAGAAGTATTCTGTGAAGGTTACAACCAGCAGGATTATGCAAGTACTGACAACCTATATTCCAAAATTTCTTTCTTGATAGGAAGTTGACTTGGCATCAAACACTAAAATAGCTGATTTATCATTGTAGAATAATAAAGCTGTTGAGTTTTAAACTGATTTTTTAATGAAAAATCCAAGTTAATCTTGAGTTTAATCAAAAGGTGCATGTTAATCCTGGAATGCCATTGGGGGTAGGAGTTTTGGCTTCCATTTCAGCTGGGTTCTTAACCCATCCCAGGGTGAGGTGTCTACCTGAGCTCGTCATCTGGACTCACTCATGGCACCATGTGAACTCCACCTCCCTCCTGTGGGTGTTCATTTCAACCCAGGCATTATTTCATTTTTCAATATGTAAAAATATTTTCAATATTTTTGAATATATACAAGCATTCCATTATTTCCAGGTGCTTTTTTTTCTCCACAGACCACGACTAACTCGGAACAGATTCTTCACATCCAGATAGCTCCAGTCAGATGTCAGCACTCATAGCCACTCTTCCCAGCATTAATTCAGATTTACAGCTACATTTTGTACTTATAGATGTATGTATGATGTACACAGAGCTGTGCAAAATGTGATTTCCTTGTCATCCTGCCCACGGGGGCTCTCCAGGTGAGGTTCAAACATTCTTTGAAGGGTTCTTGCCAGAGGCAAAGCTCTTCCCCTCCAAAGTGTGGCAGCTCAGCACAAAAGCCTGGTCAGTTGTCAAGGGGAAAGAGCTCCATTTCTGGGATGAGAAAGAGCAAACAGAAGGAATTAATCAATATTTCAGAAGTTTTCAATGGGAATAGATGTGCTGATGAATTTGAATGGTTTTTGCTGTGCTTTTTTTCCTAAGAGTTTTGCTCGTGGTTGGTTTTGGTGCTCAGTCCAGTGTTGTGCTAATGCCCATTACCATTGAAATGCTCTTGAAATGTCTGAGGAAAAGGAATATTGACTCAGGCAGAATGCAGAAAAGGTTTTGTGCTTTTCCAGCTTCCTAGATGTGTTTTAGGTGGAAATAATCATCCCATTATTAATTCATAACTTGTTTCTTTCTACAACTTGTGGAAATAATAGATAAACATTAGCCAGAAGTCAAACAGCTTTGTGTGCTGCAGAGATTTTTTCCTAGAGTTTAATTGTTCTTATTTTAGATGTTCTTTCTTTTGTATCATTTTATCCTATTAAAATTTCCTGTCCTAAAATACCATTTTAAAAGGATTTGACAACAAAAGAAATACGAGCTCCACTGTGTTTATCCCTGCTGAGACATGTATTGCTCTCATCTTAATGCAGGATTTAATTTCACATGCTTCACTTTATGCCAAGTCAGAGCAAATAAATATCTTGCTCTGTTATAATCTGTCCTAGGCCTTTTGTTTCTAATAGATCAAAATTCCTCATTCTAAGGCAAAAGAAAAAAAAATATATATGTGAGGGGAGAAACAGAAGTATTTGATTCAAACAATATGAGCACCTTCCAAAAGAATAGCACAGATATAATAATAAAAAAAGGGAAACAGAAAGAAAAATCTACATTTGGGAGAGACAAAAGTGTCTTTAAAGAGGCCTTGCTGTACTTTGGATATCAGAAAAGTGACTGAAAATGCTAGGAGAGGTGTAGCTCAAATCTTGCACTTCCTCACTTCATCTTTCTCATAACATGAAATGAACAAATTCTTTTGCAGCTGTTGATTTCAAAGTTCTCTTTTCTCACTTCACTTTGATCCTGGTTTAGATGCTGAGAGGCTTTTTGAATAAATAGAACTGTTAATTGTTAATAATTAACTAATATTCACAAATAAATAGAAGGAAAACATAAAATTCTTTTAATTAGGACCTTTATGAAAGATAGAAGGCAGCATAATTAATTTACCTGTAAGTTAATTTGCAGACTGATTGCTCTCTGATAGGGTAAATAGGACTGTGGATCTGGAAACACATTTCCTATGATTTAGGCCATTATTTATTTTCAGTTAAAATGACTATCCTTGGCACACTTGAAAGCATGAAGTTAAAAATATTAATATCAAAATAAATGCTTTAATGGGCAAGTTCTCCAAAGTATTTCACACTTCAAATCTTTATTTTTAGACCAGATTGAAATGTCACAAAAGAGGCAGCTCTAGTTTGCTCAGTTTCCATTTCCATACAAACCTTCATTACTTACAAGCTACAAAATAAATGACAAATTAGTGGGTTTTTTTCCAGCTTGACTTAAAATCATAGAAAAATAGCAAATCAGGAAGATGTGAGGAAATATTTTTTTCACTTTCAGGTGATTTTCAGAATTAAGTTAGTAGCCAAAATCTGTTCTTCAGCATTATTTCTCATAATAAAACTCTAACCTATAACCTACTGAATGATATTATTAAAATATTATTCAAAATTATAACTGATAATTACACTATTGTTAACTCTTTAATAATTTTAGACCCAGTGTGCAATGCCATAACTCACAGTGGGACTGGCTTTGTTTTGGATCCTTTATTTTTTATGCAGTATAAAAAGTGACACGTTTCATAGGTGCATTTTCAATATTCAAGGGAAAAATCCAAACAAACAAGGAAATAAAATTAGGCTGAATGTGCAAAGTAACTTTGTTTTGACATGTAATATTGAAGCTCTTTGTTATTGCTCTGAATGAAAATGGTAATTTGATCCTTTACTGAGGAAATTATAATTTTTAGATTTTGCAGAAAATATCCCACATATTTTACAAAAGCCATAATATTGTTTTCTGAGCATTTGTTGCATCTCCTCGAAATTACACTTTTGAAATGAGTTATTGTCTTGTTTTGATGAAAGTAGAACATTTGGTTTCCTTCTTCTCCAGGCATTCTTTGAATGCTCAGTCAGTTTTGCACAGTTACATTGAAATATTGTTGATATATTTAATGTTTGCTTCTGACATTTCAGAAAACACTCTCAATATTCTCATGGTGGAAGGGTTTTTGTGCCCATTTGAGAATTTTGCACCAGCACCAAATTAAAATATCTGTGAGATTTTGCAGATTTTCCTCTTCCTTCTGATTTCTACAGGAGGAATCTTTGCCTTCTCGAGCATCTCTGCTACAGCTGGTGTGATAATTTGCACATGCAAGTTCAACATTATTAATATTTAGGCAGAGAATACGGTTTAATTTAGAGAGCATGGTTTTATTTAGGCAGAGAATATGGTTTATAACCCCTCCTGTACAAGAAGGAACAGTTTGTTTTGTACTTCGTGATCTAATACAATTTCTGCTGTCTCAGTCTGTTGCAGATGTATCTGAAGAGGCCAAGGCTGACTTTTGTGTGTGGTGCTGAGTGCAACTTTCTCTCTTCACTTTAAATTTCTCAGGTCTGGCTGATCCACATGAGCTGGGTAAATTTTTGCAGATGCAAAATTTCAACAACAGTAATTTCCACCACACAGCACTGAAGCATGGAGTAAATTACAGATGAAAATGTGACCCTAAAGGTACATTTTTAATAGCTACTAGAAAACAAAAGCTTTTATTACTCTTGTGTTTGCAATGCAGCCATTCCTGTATTTTATTTTAGGTCACATTTTAGTGGCATGAACAATGTGTGGTGAATTGAAGGTGATGGAAATGAACATTCTCTTTTCCATCAAGAATTATGAATAATGACATGATTTTCACCTGTGTTTAGAGCTACTGACAGCTCTCAGGTGGATGTCCACAATGAATTGAGAGTAACAATGAGGATAATTTTCTCCCCTTTAACTTCTACTTACCTTAAGCTCTTTCCTTTTTCCTCTGTCCTTCATCTGCCATTGACATAAAAACCTTCCCTTAAACAGGAGGCAACAGAAACATCTTTGAACTTGTGCTCATGCATTTGTTGATTCTCCTTCCTTTTTCACTTCAGTCACTTCTGTAAGTTTGGATTTTAATTCCTTTCAACTTCATGAAACAATTATCTTGTAAAGGCAGCAATAAATAAGAACACCAAGGAAAAGAAGGGGATCTGCTGTGTTTTAATTATCTAAGTCTGCAAACTAGAGCAGTATGAATTTTAACTTCCTCTTGAAGAAAAGAATCAGGCATTGGAGAAAAGAATCAGGAATTGTTTAAAAGTTATGTTTTAGTGATGATGCCAAGCCTTTATCTGTCTTCTATTTGGCTGTTGCTGTACCTGCAACAGCCAAAATAATATGATAATTATTTGGCAAAGCCAAATAATATAATAATATTATTTAACCATAATATTTATGAGAAATCCAAAGTACTTTCAACCTAAGTAGAGCACCACTTGAAAACTGATAAGATCATTGAAGTCTATGCTGGTTCTTAATTTTGTGGGGATGGAACACCCTTGTTTTAGAGATGCAAGAAATATTCTCTACTGAAATTTAAAAAAAAAAAAATTGTCCTGAAAAGACTTACAGTGTCTTATTAGAGGTTTTCCTGTTAACTACCACTAATACAGAGGATAAATGGATTCTATGCAGAAGGGAATCACTGTCATCAGGATTAAGAGAACCTGATGCAAGTAAATACTATAAGAAACCCCTTTTTTTTGTTAATTTCAACAAAGCCATCTCTTGATGAATTGAGTATGAAGATTTAGAGCTGAAGAGTTCAAACTTTCCTCACTTCGAGCACTTATAAATATGCAGTGAGCCACAAAGGCTGGAGCTGCAGTGAGGAGGTGATAAAATGTATTTTGCACTGTTTTGTCCTCATGCTATTGCACCTTGCTCAGCAGATAATTTATTATGCTGGCTCTTAATAAATAATTGATGGAGATCTGATAACACAAAATTTACAGAATATGGAGAGTGTTTTATTAGAACATTAATATGCTACAGGTGTGTTTTATTGGTCAATTAACACACACCTCGAGGTGTGGGGTGATGTATGAGGCTGCAGTGGGAGCTTTGGGTGAGTGGGATGGTAAAACACATCCTGGAGGGGCTTAATGGTGCTGGAAAGTGAGGAAAGATTCTACAGAAATTGCCCTGTGGTTTGGAGGTGCAGGCTAACTTTAAACAAGGAAGCAGGAGCTCTGGAAGTAGGCTAACAATAGCAGTGTGGGGCTTTTATGGAAATTGATTTACTCTGTTATTTGGGAGAAACTGTCTTAGGGCTAAGGTGGTTTCCATTAATTTCCCAGCTTTCCCAGCAAAGTTGTAAAAGTTAGTTTATCTCCCTCATGCTTTATTTACAAAGCCATGTACAACATAAGCCTGCTTGTTATCCCTGAGTGCTGCTCTTAATCAAGGAATGGTGGGAATATAGCCGAGATTTGGGCTGCTTTTGAAATCCTTCTTTTAGAAACACCCAATTTCTTTATACCCAATAGATAAGTGTTTTGGGGATGGGCTGGGCTGGTTTTTTGCTGGCTGGATGGGAGGTTTGTTTGTTTGTTTGTTTTATGGCTTCAGGTCTTTATTTATGTGATGCTTGTTGCTTTTTCTCTACATTTTGGAAAGGCTCACACGGTATCCCTTGACTATCATTAGATTTCTCCTTTCTTCTCTCTTGTCTGGTTTTCATTCCATGCACAACAGCAGATCAGTAGCTTTAGGCTCCTTTTTGAGCAGAGTGGCTGCAAGGGAGGATGGAAAACTGCTCCTTTGGATGCCTGTGGTTCCAAGGTGAAACTCTCTTAACTACATGCAAAGGGCTCTGAGAGCAAAGGGCTTCAGCAACAGCTCAGTCCAAGAGTCCAGCTGACCCTGGAGAAATCAAGAGATGCAACAGGCAGCAGCAAATGCTTGCAGAAAAAGTGTTAGAGCAGAGCAAACATACAGATATTTCTCTAGGTATGGCTTTTCATATTTTTGTCTGCAGGATTCTTCACCAGAATATTATATCCAAACCATTTTGCTTAATAGCACTTGAGGGAGTTCTCTTTCATTTTTGTAAGTGGTTTTTAATCTTTCTGC
>VYZP01006495.1:0-78792 GCA_013400635.1 Hypocryptadius cinnamomeus
TGGAAGGGGCCTTAAAGCTCATCCTGTTCCAACCCCCTTCCATGGCAGGGACACCCCAAAGTCCCCAAAATAGCCTGTAAAATACCTCTGTGTGCCAGCAAAAGAGTTCACAACCCTCACAGCCCAAGGCACACTATTCTTTAATGTTAACTTCTCTTGCCTGTGTTGTCATCAAGTTGAGTTCACTTTTTTAATGTGTCACTTTCTATTCTCCACTAACTCACTGATAAAAAATATTTCATTTTGAATTTTCCGAAAAGTTACCACGTATCCCAAATACATTCTGTCTGTGTTTGGGCCACACTCCACATAATGATTTAGCACAAGGAGAGGAAATACAAGGCAATTAAAGAAAAATGCAAGCAAGCAAGGTCTTTCTGCTTTTGTGTTAATGGCCTTAAATCAAAAATCTCAGCACGGGCAACACAAGAAACCCAGAGAAGGGAGGGAAATGTAGCTGCATTTTAGAGCAGCAAATCTTGTATAGCACAAAACCAGAACCAGCTCTTTGCTGACATTGCAGCATCTCTTTCCTATAGAAGGAAATAATAAAAAAGAGGTTTATGCATAAACACAATACACTGAAGCTGCTATTGGCATGGCTAAATTGTGCCTGGATTTTATTCTGCAAAACTTTTCCATTAACATTTCTGTTGGGAAAGCTGACTCTTGAGAGATGTAATGAACCATCTGACTTTAGTTTGGTTGTGGAACAAGGGGTTACTCTCTGGAGGGTGCACAGCCAAGCTCGAGCTACACCCAGCTCTGTTTCCTTATACAGAGGATGACGAGTGCTCCAGCACGAGCAGCACGTGGGAAAGCAGCAACCCTCAGCCTTGCTTTAAACAAATTAAAGTGCCTTTGGAACAGTGAGGATTTGCTCTGTGACAAACATTTGACTCTCCTCGTCATCATTTTGTCCCCAGTGCCTCCAGCCCAACAGTTGCACAGACAAGTGCTCACACGGCTTTTGGCTTTCTCTTCCTTCCTCCCCTCCACACAGGCTCTGCTTCTCCTCCTCAATCACTGCCTTCACTTGGTGTCTCCTGCTGGTTCCCTGAATGTTTGCTCAGCCCTGCACAAACCTTGCTGTTAATGTCATTTCAGCTCCTGTCTGAGATAAGACACACGAGATCCTTTGGGACATCTTAGGGTTGTTCTGCATTTTCCACAGGATTATGCTCTGGCAGAGCACCCTGGTCGAGTCCTTTAGTGCTGCTTGGGATTCTAATCTGAGAAAGCTCCACAGAGAGGGGGAACTGCAACCATAATTGACCCACACCCAGCAAAAACACAGAGAAATTCTGGGAAATCACAGTGGAACTGCAAAGCCTGATTCCTCTGGTACAAAACCCTGTTTGTCCAGTGGCTTTGGGGCTCCCTGCCTGCTGGCCAGCCACGGCAGAGCTTGGGGCCAGCTGAGACATGTCAGGAAAACAAGGCAAAGAGACGGGGAGGAGCCTCACTTGGGCTTTTCTGTTTATACCCTGTCTCTGCTTATTAAGTCTTTACAGAGGAAATACAATGTCTGCCCTTCACTGCAATTCCAGAGCATTTTTGAATGGCTCTCATTCCCAACATGTGGCTGAATTAGTCAGCACATGGTAGTTGCCCAACAAGGTATTGCTGCTGCTGCTCTTCCAGCATGAAATGGGTCTTAGCAAAGGTTTAGACATTTGGCTTGCACTTTTCCACACCCAAACAGATGTGCCTGCCCTCTGGATTGAAGGAGGAGCAGCACTAGCACTGTATCTGCTCTGCAGGGACTTTTGGGGAGTTCTCGCTCATGGCATTCTGATAAAATCAGGTGTTTCCCTGTCCAGAATTCCCAGTATTTTGGCCACAATGTCTGCAGCTGTGCTGTATCTAAGCAGAGGTAGTTTGGTATCCACAGTGCTCCCATATTTGCCCATGAATGTGAAAAAATCCCACCCGCCCTTGTGACACAGATACCTGAGCTCTTTGAGGAAGGAGCCTGGGCTTTATCTGCCCTAACTCAGTGATGTGGTGTGTCCTGAAAGGGCAGCTGGGAGAGCTGGCAGCTGCTGGAGGCTGCTGAGCCAGCCTGCAGTGGGGCCTGGCCATGTGGCAGGCGAGTGTGGCTGCTGAGGGTGTGAGGCACGAGGTACTGGCTTGGTGGCCCCCACTGTAGCCCCAAAGACACCTCTGCAGACAAATTTAGGGAATGGACAGCTGTTCTAGCCAAGGGACTGCTTCTACTTTCACTCCTGTGCAGCCAAGAGACCAGCCCTGGCCAAAAAGGTTGCTGCAAAACTCACTAGAGATCTGACTCCTGGGAACATGCTGTCGCCATATGGTCTCCACATTAATAACACCAAACAAGTGCTTCATAAACAGTGCTCTAACGACAAATACCAGAGGAATTAATAATAATCTTGCTATTATTTTCTAATGTTCTCGCTTTATTAAGAACACTGATGCTGTCTGAATGAGCTCTTCCGGAAGAACAACATCTGGTACTCACATGAATACCTGATGAAATCCGTATGATCCTGGGTATCTGATAAATTTATGGCCAGAACAGCAGCAGTTTGTGCCCTCCTGCCTCACAGTAACAGAGCCCTTCTCTCTCATTCTAGGGTCAGAATGTAATGCCCATGCTGTCCTACACTCTGACTGCAGTAACAGAGCCCTTCTCTCTCATTCTAGGTCAGAATGTAATGCTCATGCTGTCCTACACTCTGACTGCAGTAACAGAGCTCTTCTCTCTTGTTCTAGGTCAGAATGTAATGCCCATGCTGTCCTATACTCTGACTGCAGTAACAGTGCCTTTCTGTCTCGTTCTAGGTCATAACGTAATGCCCATGCTGTTCTACACTCTGACTGTAGCTTTTTTGATCGGCACACAGGCAGCTCCCAAGTCAGAGGACAATGCTCCACTGGAGTTTCCTGCAGAACACTCCCTGCTCAGTACCCGGAGCGACCGACACCACGGTGCCCAGGAGGCTCTGCAGACATCCCACGGCCACGCCGCGTGGAGCCTCGGCAGGAGAGAAGCTCTAAACATCACCGTGGACCCCAAAATCTTTCGGAAGCGGCGTTTCCGGTCTCCCCGGGTGCTGTTCAGCACGGAGCCCCCGCCGGTGGCCGGGCAGGGACAGAATTTGGGATTTCTCAGCGACACGGGGGCTCTCAACAGGACTGCCAGGAGCAGGAGGAGCACGCACCCCGTGCTGCACCGCGGGGAGTTCTCGGTGTGCGACAGCGTCAGCATGTGGGTCGGGGACAAAACCACGGCCACCGACATCAAGGGCAAGGAGGTGACGGTGCTGGGCGAGGTCAACATCAACAACAACGTCTTTAAGCAGTACTTTTTTGAGACCAAGTGCAGGGACCCCAAGCCGGTGTCGGGCGGGTGCCGCGGCATCGACGCCAAGCACTGGAACTCGTACTGCACCACCACCCACACCTTCGTCAAGGCCCTGACCATGGAGGGCAAGCAGGCGGCCTGGAGGTTCATCCGCATCGACACCGCCTGCGTCTGCGTGCTCAGCAGGAAGGCGGCCAGGCCCTGAGCCCGCGCCCTCCGACCCCCCTACCTCAGCCTGTAAATTATTTTAAGTTATAAAGGACTGCATGGTATATTTATAGTTTATACAGTACAGAAAGAACCTCATTATTTATTAAACTCTTTTGGAAACCTTTGGGGTTTTGTAAGTTATTTACTGGCAGGGCTCTTTAAAATGAGTGTTTGTTTTAGTGTCATTCACCTCTACAACTCTGGGCTGTTGAACAAGCTTTCAGCAAAAAGAAAACATTTTCCACACAGTTTTCACACGTGTTGCTCTTTTCTACAAGGAAATTTCCCTGCCAGATTATTGTAGGTTTATTTTCAATTGAAATTTTTTGTCCAAATACCAAGACACCGAAACAGAACTTTCAAAACTTGCTTCCAGTGTTACTAATTATCTATAAAGGTATTAATCATATATAATTAATCATCTTAGTGAAGTCCTGGTAGAAACACTAATTCTTCATTGTTGCCAGATCAATTTATAAGTAAAACCTTTAGTGCATATTTTAATATTGCCCACTGTTACTTTCATTGCAAAAATAATCCATTCTGAATTATTTTGGAACATTTGTTTGCACAAGAATAGAATCTCAAAGTGTGTATTTTTGTGTTAAAATGGTATTTTACAGCTCATTACTTCAGAACTATATCAGAGTGATGGGATTTCAAATGTCAATATACTTATATACATTTAAAAAGTTCAAGTGCCTTATAATCCAAATTTGATAATTTTCTCAAGCCAGCATTCTGGTAATAGGACCTGCCATAAGAGCAAGTCTTTTCATGCATGACAGACTAAAATCCAAAAATAAATAATAAAAAAAATCACTGAGGCTGTGTTTTAGCAAGGACCCAAAATAACCCTGTGCTCAAGATTTCTGCATGTCGGGGACATCGACCTCCAGAAATACCCGGCGGAGCCCCAGGCCTGTGCTGGGCGTTCCACTGCACTCTCCAAAAGCTCCAGATCCTCTCCTTGTTTCCCTTGGAAGAGCAGCTGTTCTCCATTGCAGAAACTGTTTCAAAACAAATACCATCAAGGTTTTTTAGCATGGTCCCTTCCAAATCCTAGAGGGCACAGCCACCCTCGGCTCCCCTCCTGCACGGTTCCTGCTTTAATGCAAAAAGCAGAGCTGACCTTTGCTTCCTCCACGTAAGCAGCACAGCAGGGCAGCAAATCTCCAGAGAAAACGTGCTGGGGTAAAACAGTGCTAGTGGAATTAACCCAGGCCAGGCAAGAGGTGCTTCCTGGTGGGACAGTGCCAGTCTGTGTGACGTGGAGGGCACAGCACCACTCCTGACCATCTCTGCTCTGCCAGTTTTCACTCCCCTCCAATAAGTTTTTATGGTGTGGGGCAGCAATGTCCCAGTGAGAAAGTATGGCTCTCTCCAGAGCAACATATTTGCAATATTTTCGTGAATAATCACTTATCTGAAAGGCTGAGGAGGAGGCAGGCTCCTGGCTGTCCTGATCCTCCAAATATCAACTTATTCTGGAGTAGGAGGAGGCAAGGAAGGCTCAGGGTGCTTTGAGTGCAATCACAGAGGTCTTAGGTGCCCTGACACAGCAGCAGAACCCTGCTGAACACAGCACCACCACAGGAGGGATGGAGGGACATCAGTGACACACAGTGTTCTGAGGCAGAGGAAAGCATGGAATTGGAGCAGGCTTCCACCTGTGCTCCTCAGTGGCCTTAAAGCCACGGCAACAAATTGCTGTAGAACTGTTTTCCAGAACTGACACAATAGGACTAGAGAAGAATGAGCTGCTGCTCATTCAGGACTCCTAGGTTTATGGAGACTGAGATTATTTTGCCACTGACATAAGAGAACTGCAATTGAAAGTGTCTTCTGAATGCCTTTGGTAATTCCAAACATGTGTAAGACCTGGCATTTCTTCAAAAGCCCTGAAAGTGATGCCTTTCTTCCTCGGGAAAGCTGGAGAGGGACTTTAGACAAGGACACTTGGTGATAGTGGGGGGTGGCTTTAAACTCAAGGAGGGTAGATTTAGATGGGATATTGGGGACAAATTCCTCCCTGTGAGGGTGTTGAGGCCCTGGCACAGGGCAGCTGTGGCTGCCCCTGGATCCCTGCAAGTGTCCAAGGCCAGGCTGGACAGGGCTTGGAGCAACCTGGGACAGTGGAAGGTGTCCCTGCCCATGGCAGGGGTTGGAAGAAAATGATCCTAAAGGTTCCTTCCAGCCCAAACCCTTCTGGGATTCCATGGTAATTAAAGCAATATTGGGAGCTGCCATCCCTAATTAGAGATCACACCAAGAGGCCACACAGCAGAGCAGAGGGGGAAATCTGTTTGTTGATGTCACTTTAGGGAGAGAAGAAAACAACTGCAGGATTTAACTGCTCAGCAAGAACTTGCTGGGTTCTGAGCGAGATCTCAGGTGATCAAACCTGACCTACAACTGCTGGAGAAGGGTGAGGGACAGAAGGACCAGGTGACACCACAGCTCAACTCACACTGCTGAAACAAAAGCTGCCAAAGCACCCAAATCAGCCTCATCTGCTTTGTTTCTGCTGTACCCAAGGGCTGACAGGACCATCCATACCCAGGTAAGTTACTTCCAATCCTAAAAGCTGCATTAGAATCTGTATGATGAGTCAAGACTATAGCTCAGCATGGAGAATGGAGCTGATGCCCTGCTCAGCTTTTTGTGTAAGGTGAAAATAACTGAAAAACCTGTAAGGATCTCTACAAACCAATTTTGTTCAACACTAACTGCTCACTCAGAACTCTGTGCATTTCCCAGGAGTTACTCTGGTGCCCTCAGCTTTTGGAACAAGTGCTACTCACTGAGTGCTGAATTCTCTTCCCACTGTTTAAGTCTACCAGCTTTAATTATATATTTTTTTATATATATATATATAAGCATGATAACCAACTGCTTCCCTAAAGATGGAGCATCTTCATTTCTTCTTAAAGCTCTACTTCTAAATATAAGGATTGAAAACATTTATGGCTAAGAAAAAATAAAGCTACTTCATCTAAAAGGAGATCAACTAGAGGGAGTGCTATGAAGCAGTTTGGAAGAATTACATCATTGCTAATTCAAGAATCTGAAATTCACTTTAGAATCTGAGGACAGAAAAGCAAGATCCTTATATTTAAAAAGCAAATCAGATCAATCTGGTTTCACCTTTCACCAAATGCCACATGCCTGACACCCACAATTTCACTCCTGCTCAGCGGGTCTGACTAAGGAGTGAAGGTTAAATTTTGCCTGGAGGAAAACAGATCAATCTCTAGAGAGATGGATCATAATCAGTTTCCATCACCCAGCATGGGACTCATCCTCTAATCACTGCTGTAATTAGTTTGGTGGGGCTTTTTTTGAGGGGGGGTGTGGGAGGTGGCAACAACACATTTGAAACCCCAGAGGTTACTCAGTCACTCCTGCTGCCGAGGGGTGCCAAGAGCCTGGAATGCCAGAAAGCCTGGAATGCCAGAAAGCCCATTCCAACGCCTACACCTGCAACCAGACTGCACTTCAGCAGGTCTGGGTGATTATTTTCACTTCAGCTGCAATACAGACAGGAAATGTTGACACTGACAGAGAAGAGATGGTTTACATAACAGTCCTGCTTTCTCCCGGTTTCCTTTCACCCCTTACATGACACTGCTGCTCCACTCTCTAATCCCTTGTTCAAACACGCAATTAAGCAGCAGCCACACCCTTGCCAGCTCTTCCTTAGTAAGCTACACCTCAGCAGAGCAATTACAGCCACTCGGGGAATTTACTTGCAGGGTTTGGAATCACTGTGTGTGTGTTTTCACTTTTCTCAGTCTGTTTTCCTGAGGAATTCTGGAGAAGTCAATGTCTCTGTGCCTACAAATGTTCTGATGTGGCATCTCCAGCCTGATATAAATCATTGGGCCTGACATTCAATCCTGAATGCCTTGGTCAGAAAAAACCATTAAGGATTGTACATTGACACTTCAGTATCACCCTGCTTTGGGAAGTGAAAAGGAATTAGCAAAACCTAAGGAATATTGAATGTAGCCCAAAGCAGAACAAAATATGGAATTACCACTGAACAGCAGTTTAATACATAGAGAAAACACTCCAGCAGAACACCTGCCACAGGGCTGAAACTAAGCAAATACAAGACAGAATTATCTAACTTCTAATCTGGCCAGGAGACATCATCCATTGGTTTTAGACAGCAGAAGGGAATCCTGGCAGGACCAATATCTTGTTAGAAAAATGGATGTTCTTTGGTTTGGTGGGTGTTAAAAAAGATCAGATGATCAACTCTTTCCTGGATGCCAAATTTTACAGCAGATCCCAGGCAATGGCCTCAAATTGCCAGATAAAATGTTTAGTCTTTATCCTCACATTGATAACTGTTCTGCAATAATTGTCTTTACTTCAACAATTTATTCAGCACTTCCTCAGTGCTCTTTGAGTTTTCCTTCCTGTCCTTCCAGATTTCAACACCAAATACTTCCTGAGGGAATCAGAAATTCATAGCTTTTGGAGGTTTTCCCTAAACTCTCTGAGACATGAAGAGGAACAGTGAAGCTGCCAAGCTTTGCTGTGCACCTTTGCTATCTGAATGATGGGGACACTACAGTCTGACAATTAAAGCAGCTGGGATGGAGTAGGAGGTTATTCTGTTGTGTTTCTGACAAACTGTTCTGGAGGAAAAAATTTTCTTGCTTTACACCAAAAGAAAACTAAAACCAATCCAAACCTGCTCATGTCTAAGTCAGTGAAATGGATTTCTGCTTCAAATGTGAATGGCTGTTTCTTTTGAAGCATTGCTTAGGCACACATGGCTTTTAAATAGAATATTGCCAGCAGTTCCTGCACAAACCCCACCAGACCCACTGTGCAAAGTGGTGCCTGTGTGAAGGCTCCTTCTGCCTGGAAAAGGCAAGCCTGTACTGAGCACACTGACTCACGGATTGCCTCTTTTTTTATCTCTTCTATTTCCATAATCCAGCACACACAGTGGGCCCTGTCAGGCATTTAGCAAGATCTTGCCCCCAGGGTTGTGATCCAAGCTGATGGGTGCAGGAGTGACTCACGGGGCTGGAAAGCTCTGCGGTAACCTCAGCCCAGGTGATGCCTTCAGCCTGGGATGAACACAGATGCTCGTGGCACCTCTGTGCAAAACACATCTGCTGTTGTTACTGATCAGATGTGTCCTCTGGGGATTTTGTTCCGTTTCCCTTTTTCCTCTTGAATCATTGGATTTGGGTACATTCCAGTTCTACTGCACGGAGTCCAAGTCTGAGAACAAGTTAAGCTGTGGCAGGAAGGAAGGAGTGTGCATAACCCCAATTCCCTGGTGACAGGTCTATTAAGCAATAAATAATGAGCCTTTTATTACAGGTTCTAATTAGAACAGGACTTGTCTGATTTAGGAGCTCAACTGAGCACTCATTCCAAAATTCAGTTTGATCTGTTGCAGTGACATTCAAGCTCTATTTGTTTTCTTTTTGGATTGATGATGCACAGGAAGAAAAGGGAAAGGAAAAGTGTTCGTGTCACCAGCTGCAAAGAACTGCTTTGGTTCTAGGCTCCTTACAGAGGCTGGAACCCAAATTTCTAAAAACATGTGCTTTCCAAGCCTTTAGACACTGTGAGTTGACATTTTAAGTGGGGTGGAACATGCTGGACACAGGCAGAAGCTGCTCAACAGGGAAATAACAAGAGAGTGTGCTCAATTTGCTAGACAATGTGCACTATATCAAACCTGTAAATGTAAAACCCAAGTTTTTCTTTTGTTTTCTCACACAAGGTCCAGAGTACTTTTCAGAAAGTCATGGAAAACATTTTCTTATTAAGGTAGTAAAAAAGCCAAGCAGACAGATTTTGCACAAATTTTTTAAAGCCTTTACGTCACTGACAACAATTATAAGAAATTTTTAGCCACAAATATTGTTTAGCAAACAGTAAAATTGGAGGCTTTGTTAAAAATATCCTGAATCAGAACAGCTGTAATGAGCTAAAATGAAGAAGTGAAGGTGACCAGAATGCAAAATTGTGTGTAAAGTCCCTTGTCCTCCATTAACTTCTCAAGACTATAAATCAGAATAGACAAGGAGAGCAAAAAAGAGGTTTTGGAATGAGATCCATAAATTTAGATGATTAGTAGCACAGGAAAAGCAGTATCTAATGGGAAAGTGCTGTTCTAAACTGAGACTGTTTACTGGGGAATGATGGAAGCCCAGTCCTCTCGTTCTAGGAAGTCAAGAGTTCTTGAAGTTCCCTTTCAAAGTGCGCTCCCAAAGCAGATCCCTGAAGCCAAAGACAACAAACTTGGCCAGGGTTATTGTCAGGCTGAAGCAAACAACTCCTCAGCTGTGTGCCTGCAGGAGCTGTGAGCCCAGCCAGGCACCAGCACCATCCCTCAGCCCAGCAGGCAGCTCCTGCAGCGTCATTTGCCAGGGCAGGGTTGCCACACACAGCTCTGCCACAGAACTGCAGAAACCCTTCTTGCCACAAGGCCAGGAGCTGATGCAGAAAAGCCATGTCTAACTGCCAGCATCTTCTCACTCCACCCTGGCCACATCAGCACAGTGACCTGCACAGAATGCAGTCATTATGCATTGAAGGGAGTGATACAATTAGTGACTAATTGCTGACGTGGGAAAGAGAAAAAAACCCAAACATTTGGGTTACTTGCTCTTGACAACCTTCTGTTGGAGTTTTCATGCTTCATCCATGCTGCTGCAGTAAGAGAGAGCTCAGAGCCAGGAGAGTGGTGGCAGTAAAGCTTCTGGGAGAAGTTAAAGTATTTCTGCTGTGTCCTGAGTGCAATCAGTTACTCTGACTGCAATTTCTACAGCCAGAACATGGAGGAGAGTGGAATGGAAATTTAGGCCACACATTCCAGGAGTTGCAGATCCTGTATAAGCTCAGCACTGCTAACAAACTCCCATTTTCATACGATCATGGAATGGTTTGAGTTGGAAGGGATCTTAAGGCTCATCCCACCCCTGCTCTGGGCAGGGACACCTTCCACTGTCCCAGGTTGCTCCAAGCCCTGTCCAGCCTGGCCTTGGGCACTGCCAGGGATCCAGGGGCAGCCACAGCTGCTCTGGGAATTCCATTCCAGCCCCTCACCACCCCCACAGGGAAGAATAGCTTGCTAACATCTGCTCTAACCTACTCTCTGTCACTTTAGAACCATCCAATAAAGTTACATCAAGAGATTTTTCTTTCTGAAAATGCAAGATGGAGTCCCCACCAACTCAAGTACAACCAACCCAAAAACTTTCTTGAAAACTGCACTTGAAATACAAATTGCTTCTATTTCACCAATGTATTAAAGACATAACAGGTCCTAATTGTCTGATTTGCTTAAAAATAGCCACACATTTATTTGGAGAATTTAAGATACAGATTATGTTATCTACAAAGGATTTGGGACAAACTGAAAAAAAAAAAATGATCTAATCTTCCCTAAACTCAGATCACCTTCAGCTTTATCAAACTGCTTAGACATTGTCTGATGTGAGTGAACTGATGATTCATTTGGTGATTAATAACTCCCAATACAGCTGTCATCAGCAAGGCTTAAACACCAACTTTGGAACATCAAAGCCATGCGAGGGCAAACAGGGAGAAACAAATTAATAAATGTGATTTTTGCAAACTGGATCTGCTCTGGCTCCTTCAGCACTGGGCTGAATAATGGTGTTGATTGTAATAGTTTATTCTTAATGTTCATAACAACCCATCATTCTTCAGACAAGTATACAACACTTATCTTCCCATCCATCAACCAGCCCTGCGTTTGTGTTAACCAGTTGTAACAGGATCTTATGTTTGAGCATCAAAGGTGATTCAACAAACATTTCACACTGTCACTTTCAGCACTGCCCAGTTTCTGTTTTGGTTTAGCCAATTTTCTCCATCCCATTCTTATTTATCTTTTCTTTCCACAGACTTTTTTTTTTTGTGTGTCTGTGCTCAGGATCTTGCTTATTAATATTATTTCTAAAATGCTCCTCAACAGCTCTAATTCTATTTTTCCTATTTTCTGCAATATATTTCATTTACCTGCTTTGCACCTCGTGCCATAAACCTTAATTTGTTTCTCAAATTGTCACCCAGGAGATGCTGTGACTCTCCCCAAGAGGTGACTATGCACAGGGTGGGTGTTCCATCAATCTGAGCCTTCAAACCAGGTTTTATTCCTTCCCAAAGGATCTTCCCTGTCAACACCCTAAAGTGAAATGGCAGCTGGAGCCAGGAGCACCCCAGCCAGTTTTAGTGCTTCTGGTGAAGTGGTGGCTGGGGGAACAAAGACATTTTACCCTGCAGAGCTCCTGCAGAACAGGCTGCAACCGCACCAGTGCTCCTGCCAGGCTGCTTCCCTCTTCCCAGACACAGCCTCTGGCACTCAGCTGCCTTGGATCTTCCCCTCAGGTATGTATTAAATGCTCTGTTTTTCAGCTAAGCATCAGTTAGAACTGGAGGTAAACCCACCCCTCCAGAGGATTCAGAGCAACCCATGGAAATAATCAATTTCTTGGCCATTTGCCCTGGATGTGTGAGAGCTCTGCAGTCCCCTCCACTGGAAAACTGCTAAAGAGAGCTCTGTGCAAGGCTGACCCTTTGCAGACACCTGGGAAATGTGAAGGAGTTCCTAGAGAGGAACTGAACAATGTTTTATTTACTTAATTATTTATTTGAGGCAGGACTGGAAATGAGCAAAACCACATGCACTTATAGCATTTATTTTATGTTTCACATTTCCCTGGCGGTTTCTGTGTAGGTATCACACCTCAAACATCATTGTAAAGTCCTAAAACACCCTTTCAAAGAAAAAGTACAATTTTCAAAAGGCTTTTCTGTTGGTTTATTGAGGGGTTTTGTTTGTTTGTTTGTTTATTGATTAAATAAAGCAGCCACAAGGAAAAAAAATGTTTCTGGGCTGACTCCAGTTGCTTTCCTGGCTTTTTTCCAGTGATGTTCAAATCAGGGGTTGTTCAAACTAGGAAACAGTAGTTTTGCCATTTACTCATACAAAAACTCGGGAGCTCTGGTGTTTTTTTAGTACACATTGCTAACAGGGTTCAAGAGTACCCTCTCCTCTGTCATGTGGCTCTGGCTGTGCATAAACATTGCTTTGACCAATAGGGGCAAAATTAGATACTTCCCAGAATGATTTGTTGCATTCTCACGACAGTTGCGATCCCAGACTGGATTAGATCCAGTGGGAAAATGTTTAGACAAAGTCCTGCAGCAAAGAACACTCCTGAGAGATGTGCCTGTGGTCTGCCTAGGACAGAAGGCAAGGTTACAGCCAGGCCTGGAGAAATGTGCCACAGGGAGGTGTCTTGGAGTGCTCTGTCTGGGTTTAGGGAGCAAAAAAAATGGGAGCATCCAGCAAATGTGCAGCCACATTCATGTTCTTCCCTGGGAGGGTGGGGAGGCCCTGGCACAGGCTGCCCAGAGAAGCTGTGGTTGCCCCTGTGTAGTGGTTTTGGTTTATTAATTTGAAATTTTGTTAATTTTGAGATTTTTTGGCTAACGTCTTAAAGAGTATGGTGGGTTTGGTGTTGGTCAATTATTAATGTACTTATTTTTTGTTGTGAGATAGGATTAGGAGAAAGGTAAAGGAGGTTTAAAACTTTAAAAGGGTATCAAGAAAAATTTATTAATAGTAATTAAAAGAAAGAGTGATAAGAATTGGAATAAAAAATAAGATCTCACATCCAGAGATCCCTGGAAGTGTCCAAGGCCAGGTTGGAGCAACCTGAGATAGTGGAAGGTGTTGGGGTTGGAACTGGATGAGCTTTAAGGTCCCTCCCAAAGCAAACCACTTTGGAATTCTAAGATCTGCAATACCAACCATTTCGTTCACCTCACATTACTCAAACATCATGAAATGGAAACCAGAAAGAAGAAGGAAAAACATGGGGAGATGAGAAAAGGAAGGTATCACTCAACCCTCTCTTCAAACACTCTCTCCTGACCCACTAGATTTTATGTTTCAAGAGTTTTAGGGAATATTTAGCTAAAGACTACTCCTAATTCAGTGATCCAGCAGGACAGATAAGCACATCAGGACTGAGAGTTGGCAAGTGCAAATGCAGCATGAAATTGGAAGCAGGAACATGGTCTTAGCACCTCCACTGTGGTGCACCAGCCAGAGCTTAACCAGTTTCTGAGGCCTTAAAAATTTAAGCCCCTACTCATTTCTCCTCATCAACTACTTTAGAGCAACATTTCCTAACAGTTGCTTGGGGTTTTTGTCTCCTTCCTTCTGGTTTCCCCTTTCTTCTTCTGTGAGAGTTGTTTGGACTCGTTCAGTTTGCAGATTCCACTCAAGGCTGTGCTTCTAATTCAAAACATTTCTACTCTCAAAGGCATTTTTGCCTTTCCTTCACTTTGAATGAAGACTCTGCAACCTGCACAGCCTTGCCTTTTTAGCCCCTTTAAATGAGTTTTATTAATTTTTGTTCCTTACTGCTCCAGCAGATTGCTTTGAGTACTTTCTGCACACATCCACACAACACTAAATAGTGAATTATGCCTGGAAATCTGACACACTTATTGTTAGAAGTTCATTAAACCTGCATTCCTGCAGTCATATTGTGACAGCTTGTTTAGGAATACATTTCCTGACTCAGGTGACACCGTTACTCAGCTTTTCCTACCCTCTTTGATTGCTGGAATGTTACCTAAAGCTGTTTAGAAGATAGAAGATGTGTGAAATTGAAATCATGTGGAGACAGCTTTTTGTCTGCCACTGCTGACAGGTAACATTATAAGAACTAATTCACTGCTGTTGTTAAATTCCTTTACTTTCATTCACATCTTTGCTGTGAAGGCACAGAAGATCTTCTGTCAAGCAGAGGCTAATCAACAGCAAAAGATAAACAGAATACGTAGGAATGACTTGGTAGTGCTTCAATTGTCCTCCATTTTATGTTTACTCTTAATGTTTAAGTTGCCTTCTTCTCTAAGCCAGAGGTCAAAGTGAAATTTCTTTTATTTATTATATATATAGACAAAATAAAGGTGTAGGACAAACGAGGTGACTCCTCCAAAGCTGCTTCTGAAGGAACCCTGCAGTCAAGTCAGTTGAGAACATTTTCATTTTCTTTCTTCCATTTGATCTCCTCAGAAACATATTTTTCATATTATTCCTCACATTTTACTTCCATTTTGATATATATATATATATATGTATACTTAATAAACAGTGTGATGGAAGCAGCAGAAGGTGGTGGTGCTCCTCCATGACAACTCTGACACTGCAGACAGACTCAGGCTCCAGCTGAGGGGTGATTTGGAGCAGTAACAGAGCAAAGCTGAGCCCACTGCTCTCAGCCTGGGAATTGTGGTGCCTTTGGGACAGTCTGGTCCCCAAAAGGGGGAAAACTTCAAGGCTCTTGGTTCATTTTATCAGCATAGGAAAAGAAAATAGGAAAAAAAAACAGAGATAAGAAATACAGGACCCCTGAGCCAACAGCAGCAAACCCAAAAACCTTAACTTTGTCAAAGCCAGCTGCTTTTAGCACCTTAACAGGATTTTGGTATTACTGTAAAACTACTCTGTTTAGCCTCTTCCTTTATAAATGTAAGACACTGAGGGAGCTGGGAATGAGCAAGGAATCAAACATTTCAGCCTCCTGTATTGACACCCAAAATGTCAGTCCTGCAAGGAGCCTGAGGACACACCAGTGTTACCAGGAGTCTGGGAAACCACATCGACTGACGACAAATGCCCTTCAGTGGTGAAGGTTCAGCAGCTCACTCCCATCCTGATTTTGCAGAAGGACACAGCAATGTACATTCACACACAGCTGCTGTAGCAGGAGGCAAAGTGCTACAGAAAAGAATCAACTCAGAGCCATGGACAGACCTCCCCTCTCCATCCTCCCTGCCATGGCTGGAATAAACAGAATTTATTGTAATCATCGCTCATCATGGCCTGCACACATCCTGTACCATCACCAGCATATTCCATAGGCTTTGCGCTCCTCTTTCCCTTCCCTAAACTTTTAACCATCTTTTAATTTATAAATAACATTTAAGTTCATATTTCAAAAGCATGCAGGCTCTTGGCCTCTATAAAATCTCCAAGAAATCACCTTTACTTCCCACAATGAAGATCCAGAGCATCCAAAGTCTGTTTGCTTGTTATATTAATAGAATTCAGAAAATTGCTCTACAACATTCCTAAAAAAGAGAATCAGCCAAAGTTAGACTTGGCATCTGCACAAGTCTCAGTTATTTTTTGGAATACTTTGACAACACTCTTATGTTATTGTCTCTGGGTTCATTTTTCTGTTCATGTATTCCCCAAAGAAGGAAAGAATGGTATTCCTGTTCTCTGAATAAGGACACATCTTGCTTGTCAGAGAGATTTAATTATTTATTTTCCCTACTCCTTCTTGAATTGTTGGATCTTCAGATCAGGGGGGTTCAGGTCCTTCAAAATATTGCTCTGCAGAGAAAGTCATCCTAATTGTCTCAAATAAAGAAACACAAACAGAGTTTCACCTGCAGAGCTGGAACCTTCAATTATTGTCCTTTCAGCTGCTTACTACAGGGAGAGCCTTTGGAGAGCACAGAAAACCTGATAGGTTCCTAAATCTGATTTAGTAACACAGAAAACCTGAGCTACTCAGTGCTGGCAGGAGCACTGTGGCAGAGCCCCAGCTCCACAGGTTCCACCTAGGGACAAAATAAAGGTGTAGGACAAACGAGGTGACTCCTCCAAAGCTGCTTCTGAAGGAACCCTGCAGTCAAGTCAGTTGAGAACATTTTCATTTTCTTTCTTCCATTTGATCTCCTCAGAAACATATTTTTCATATTATTCCTCACATTTTACTTCCATCTGGTTTCAGCTTTTGATTAGAAACTTGGAAGCTCAGCCTTAACAGCTCAGTGCAGAGACCTGAGCTGCTTCCAGCCATATTCCTCCTTGGAGGATCTTAACTCAGCCGTATGGTTCTTTTTACTGAGGCTGTAGCCTCAGTAAATAGTTTGCAACTCTTGGAAAGAGCAAAAACTCTTGCAAACAGAGGAGGGGTATGTTATCCTGGAAGAAACAAAACCTGCAAGACAGATGATACTGATTGAAAAATATTTGCTATGCAAAGTGGTGTTTATGGGGAAGCTGAAAATTGCCAGGTTTATCAGGCAGGACTCAATACACATTTAAATGTTGGTTGACATCTCACCAGGAATACAGAACCAAGAGTACCCTGATATCTGAGCTCAGCCCAGAATTCACTGCAGCCACCAAAAAAGGATGCTGAAGTTACTGCTCAGAAAAAATAAATAAATAAAATCAAATGTTCAATAATGAGTATTGTATTGATGGGGTCGTAAAATTGTAGAACCACAGAATGGTTTGGGTTGGAAGGGAACTTAAAGCTCTTCCAGTGCCACCCCTGCCATGGCAGGGACACCTTCCTCTGTCCCAGGCTTCTCCAAGCCCCATCCAGCCTGGCCTTGGACATTCCAGGGATCCAGGGGCAGCCACAGCTGCTCTGGGCACCCTGTGCCAGGGCTTCCCCACCCTCACAGGGAAGAATTCCTTCCTAAGATCTGATCTAAACCCACCCTGTCCATGTCCTTCCCTCTGCAGGATCAGGAGAAGCTGGCAGTCATCAGGGCAGGAATGGTTGGTGTATCGTCCTATTTTTATTCTAAAAAAATTTTTTTTTTTACCTTTGAAGCATTAAAACATCCTGAGCCAGAACAAATCTGAGTCTGCCCAAGTGTTTGCAACAGAGCACGACTGTGACACACAACCAGCAGGCACAGAAACACCCAAGAGATGTGGATGGGAAGAAAAAAGATTTGGGAATGGTGACCCTCCCACACCACCTCAATTCCAGCAGAAGTGCTTCATTCTCAAGGACCTGTGAAAGTCACAGAAGAAAGCCAGATATAAGCCAACATCAGAGGCACCAGAAATCCTGACTTCCAACAGCTTTTGAACAGCACCAGCAAATTTTGCAAGGCAGCCTTAATCACCACAAGCATCCATGAGGAGTTACCTACCTGGCCTGCAAGTGCAGGGGAGGGTTGGAAAAAAGATATTCAGCTTCTGACTGTAAGAATCAAGGAAATGGGTTTAGACTTCCCCCATTTCTGAGCAATCAAACAGCACAGCCAAAGACAGAAAGCAGGATTCCAATCACAAGGCTACGAAGGAGAAAGTTTTCAAATTCATCCAGCTTTTGTCACTTGGAAATTTTTTCCCTACATTCTAAGCTTTTTTTCTACATTCTGATACCATCTCATCTGGGCTGTGCTTTCATATTATTCTTTGCAGTATTTGCAGAGTTCACAGTGAAGACTTGAGACATATGTAGGACATATGCAGGAGATATCCTGGAATGATCTCATGTTTACAGCTCCAAGAGGGATCAGAGAGCTGAAAGTTGGTCTGGGTTGTCCCCTAGTGGTCCCCACCTTTCCTGGGGAGCAGAACCCCACAGGGGCTGTGAGTGCTGATTGTCATGGTCACCCCCAAACTGGGACCTGTCCACATTAACCAGGGGTTGCCTCCTTCTGTGCAGCATTTTCTGCTCAGCTCACAGCATCTCCCAAATTCCTCACTGCAGATCTTACCTGGCCATTTGCTCCCAGTGCTGCCCCTGTGATGATGTTTTTTCTGCACTGATGCCTGATCTTCTATGCTGTGATTAAGTTGTTACTCTTTTAGAGGTTTTCCCTAATCTGACATTTGTAATTCCAGTTCTGTCCTCCCCTATTCTGGCAGCATTTTACAGCTTTGTTGTCATTCATAAATTCCTGACAGAGTTCCCATTACATTATCCAGGTTATACAAAAGAAAATATTGGCCAACACAACATCACCCAACTTCACTTGATAGGCACTAAGAAGCACAGGGAGCTGGTGCAGGTTATATTACCAAAAACGTCCAAGGAAAAGGGACTGACTTCCAGAAAATTCTCACAGATCTTGACTCCCATCCATCTTGTTTTCTTCAGCCACACAGCTCAGAGAAACAACTCCATATCTAAAATCTGAAGTGCTCCTTTTTCAGTAACAGGTCAAAATTCTGAGTCTAGATCTGTTGCCAACTCTGCTCATACACTGTTTTTAAAATTACCTCTGGTCCAAATCAAGTCATATGGCATCACAATATTTCTTCCTGCATGTTTCTCCATGTTCAGAGCACTGTTTTGTAATTTCATTGGAAAGCTGACATCCTAAATCTCTACACAGTAATCTCCTCCATGTTTGACCTCAGCAACTGGAGGGTCTCTCCTATGCTTTTACCAAGAGCTTTGTACCCAGGGGAGAAGTTTTTGCTCTCATTCCTTCCTTTGTGCCTAAATCATCCTCCAGCTCCATGTGCATCCCAGCAGTTTGGGTCAGACTCACACTTATTGTCCATTGTTCTCTTATTCTTGCTCACTTCTCTTTTCCTTTCCTTATTCTGTCTTCCCTGATCCAATTTCAGCTGTTTTGCTAAGAAAGCTCCTGTCAGGCCACACATGCATCAGCACAGGAAGCCCAGAAGAAATTGTGGTATTAAGTGGCTTAAGTGCAATTAACTGAAGGATTGTCATGGAAACAATCTAATTTAAGCTAAAGAACAAAGTCATTAACCTCAGAATTTCACTAAACTTTCATTTCTGTTCTCTATTCCCCCAAAAACATTCAGGAAGGAGGGAGTTCACCAAAAACTTCAAGTCATGATATTTGCTTAAAAAAAAAACAACATAAAATTAATTTTAAAACCCAACAACAAAAAATATATTTGCAAAACCTCTACTCAGCAGACGGAAGGTAATTTCTTCTTATTTCAGGCATAGAAAGCTCCTCCTAGGGAGGTAAAATTTATTCAATTTTAAAGGACATGCTCCTTTTAGACAGAAAAGTTCCCCTGTACACAGCACTGTTACCATTCAGGAGGTTACTATAGAATAACTCCTTTTATTACCCATGTGCTCTAAATTCTGATTATAGCTTAACTGCAAAAAAATCCCCTTCAAGATACTTCAAAGAGGAGCTCTACAAAAGTGATAAAAATTGGAGGATTTGGGTGCTCAGTGTTTCTAGTGGTGTGTTCTAATGCCATAAATATCCAGGATATACATGGAAAGCATGGAAAGATTAGATCAATATGTCAGTAGTAAAAACCAGATCTGTGTCTCCATCCACTCCATCCCACTCAGCTTTTGCATTAATCTCATTAACAGGTTCCAAGCATAACCCAGTAGTGCTCCAAAAAAGCAAAGGCAGCATCTGCCAGGAGACATCCTCCCCCTCTCCTCATGGAAACACGGATGGAGGTGCTCCTGCCTCACTCAGTGCCTCCTTGCTCCTGGAGCCACATCAGAAGAGCACACCTGGCATTTGAATGGAATGCAGAGAGGTCTGAGGTGGCTCCTGGATCCTGTGAGGGCTTGTCCAGCTCTCCCAAGGCTTTTTCCTCTGCACACAGCTTGTCCTTGCTGCAAGGACGTGCTGCACGTGTCAGCCTGTCAACAAACATGTCCTACCTCTCTGCTGGGAGCAGGAAAACCCCCACTGTGCCTGGATACTCATGAGGAAACACGTACTGAAAGGCAAAAGGGGTAGGATAGCAATTTAACTGTAGTTTTTTGAAGGTTTGCTGCAGGTGGGGTCTCACAAGGGCACAGGAAGGGGAAAGATGAGAGGCTGAGGAACAGCAAATGCACAGGAAGGTCACAAAACTGGCCAGCAATTCCCTGTGACTGGGGGAGAGTGATCCACAAAAAATGGGTGTTCCACAGTACATACAAAGAGTTCACGTCCTTCATAAGAAACCTGACTTACCAGAAAGTCTGTAAATTGCCCAGAAATTTAATTGCAGCTCGTAGCTTTGTTTCAGTGATGACAGAGTGAAGCTGCTGCGAGCTGGAGTTTGGTTGTGCCTGTCAGGGCAAAAAGAGAATTGTTAGAAACTTAGCCACTCCAGTGCCTCCTCCTTCAGAGGCAGCCAGTTCTTGAGCAGAGTTTGTTTTACAAACACATCATGGTCATCTGCAGGAAATGAATTGTCACTGGGGCTGTGCAGCAGCACCTGAGCCCACCGGGCTCTGCACAGGCAGAGAAGGTGCCCAGGAGCTGCTCTGGGCTCCAGGACCTTGAAATGTAGAGCTCAGCACCAAAGGTAGAGAGGCCTTGATCCCTGAGAGATCAGAGAATCATGGAATCATTCAGCTGGAAAAGCCTTTTGGGATTATCAAGTCCAGCCATTCCCCCAGCACTGCTGTGTTCACCACTAACCCCTGTCCCCAAGTGCCACATCCACATGACTTTGGAACACTTCCAGGGATGGTGATTCCACCACAGCCCTGGGCAGCTGTGCCAGTGTCTGATCACTCTTTCAGGGAAAAAAATTTCCCCAATATCCAATCTAAACCTCCCCTGGCCCAGCCTGAGGCCGTTCCCTCTCCTCCTGTCCCTGTTCTCTGGGAGCAGAGCCCGACCCCCCGGCTGTCCCCTCCTGTCAGGGACTTGTGCAGAGCCAGAAATTCCCCCATAGCCTCCTTTTCTCCAGCTAATCGCACTCAGACTTCTGTGGGTGTTTTCCACATTGGGAACCAGATCAACATACTAATTTTTTTTCACCAAACTTCTGAAGGTGGGTGATAAACAATAGAATCTTCACTGCCTTCCTAGCCTTCAGTATTTACTATAGATTCTTTACAGAAAGGCTGTCAAGTGATGTTGGTTCCATTCCCACAAAATCAATCATTTTAGGGCATCACCCTCCAAATGGGGACAGGACAGGAGCAAGACTAATACAGTGGGAGCAAAGAGCAGCTCAGCTCTCCAGACATTTGCTCTGTTTGAGACAAGATTTTCTTTGAAACTCCCAAAGTATCCCACATTTCTGTGGCTGAGCCAGGTACAAAGACAAAACACTGTTGCAATCAATCAGCAATTTTTACATTATTTCCTCCTAATTGATCACAGTACCTACAAGCAAAAATTAGACTCGGAAATTCACATCTATTCTCCCCCACTAGGCAGTTGGGGGAAATCACTGATTGTTCTACCAACCTAACATTGATAAATCCTGATAATTCCTATGTTCAATTCAGTCTACTGCTGCTCCTGGACAAGCATCCTACTACTCTGACCTGTATCTACTCAAGAAGAAGCAGCTCAAGTGCCCTCTAGTGTGGTTTCAGAACATCCAGTCCATGCTTTTCCCAAGTTTCTGGTATGAAATGAGAGGGTTTGTCTTTGGTTTGAAGCATTTCCATAGATCCATAGAATTTCATGACTTAAGCCACTGTGAAAAACAGGTTGACTGCAAAATTGATGGTGATTGTGATTTTTTTTAAATTCCTGAATTATAGTTACGGCTACTTTCACTTTATCCCCAAAACAGCAAAATTACTCAACATGTCTGATATTTTCATGACCATTATATCTGCTTGTGGAGTGTTGCTGTTACTGGATGCTTTTTCTTGATATAAAAGGTTTTAGAGCATCACCATTCTACAAAAAAAAAAAGGTACTTCTATTGACTTTTCCAGTTTCTTATAAACCCAAACTTTTAACACATATTTATCAAAGTCAATTTTATTTTTCTACCTCCTGCATTTTTAGTGGCTCCAACAAACATTTCCTGAACTGCTCAAGCAATCCTTACTGCTTCATTTGAATTACTTTCCTAGCTGATTCAACCCGAAGAAATTTGGCCCTTTTAAAGCTATTCACAGTCTGAATAATGAACGTGCTGAGATCATCTCAGAGCACATGTTTCTGGAAGCTTTCCTGGCTGGGCTGCACAGGCTTTGAAATAAGCTTCCTGTTTTAGCTAATTCTGATTTAGCTCCAGTCGTGTGCGCGCCATGTGAGCGAACAGACTCAGGCACCAAATGGGTTTGTTTTTTCCAGACTGAAGGTGGAAATGGGAAGAGCACAGGCTGGAGACTGATATTGTTTCAGACATCTTGCACAGTAGTGAAATTCTCAGAGCTGACTTGAAAGAAATGCCAGAGAAATAAATGTATGTTCTGGTAGCACCAATGGCCTGTCCACTTTATGGGCAGCTGCCAGTAAATGCTAAAAGAAACAGCTTGGGAATGTAAGGGTAGGAATAGGAGGAGCACATTCCCAGTTTGGCCTGCTGGAATTCAGTGATGTTTGTTTTAAGAAGATCAGAAGAAAAAAATTTAGAGTGAGAATAATGGAAATAAGGGCAGGCTGAGCTGTGGGATGATTTCAAGGGAAGAGTCCTGTCCCTTGGCTCGTGGTTACACAGATTGGAGCACTGGAAATGGATTTCTCCAGTTCTCCTCTGCCTTTCACAGCCAGGCACGAAAACTCCAATACCTTTCCCCTATTCTTCCCTAAACACTTAATCCTACTCCACTCTTAACAGCCTTTTCTATTACTTCTTAGACCTGGGAAAATGTAGAAGTCTATTTAAAACACTGGCAAGTTTCCAAGCAGCAGCAGCAGCAGCTGTGCTCAGATCGGCTCTCCCTGATGGAAATTTTCTCTTCTTGTACCCAAACAGCATCACACCACGATCACATCAATATATTTCTTCAAGTGTTCCAGCCAGAAGCAGAAAAGCAGCACTCATGTGAATGGGACAGAAAATGAGATTCTATCATGATTGAAATAGGGATCCATGTGAAATAGGAATTATGTCCTGGTACTGCCATGACTTTCCTTTCCACACCTGCAAATATTTTTCCACACTGCAAATATTTTAACAGTCCTAATGAGTGTTTCTGACAGGGGTTAATAGGATCTGAGGAAGGGGAGGAGGTTTATAAAATTCAGTGACGTTTTCTGTATTTAACATGCAATAAATAGTGATTTTAGACATGGGTTGATTTGACTTAGCATAACAATAGACATTCTGGTCTTAGTAGCTGGTTCTTGAGATAAACACCAGTCACTATTAGCATCTGATTTCAGTCTTAAAGTCAAAAGTCCTTGACTTTTCTACCCAGATCCACGAACAGTTAAACACCTTTATGAGTTGCCAGATATGTCTGAATTAGTCCGAGTACATTTGCTCTGGAAGGACATTTTGTACCTCTCTAACATGCAGTTATAGATGCAAAGGCTTTGTATAAATAGCACAAGAATAGCTTTGGATACATCATTTTTTAAAGTTCCTCCTCTCCTCAGTTCCCCTGCTTTCTAGCAAATTTCCATGGAAAATGGAAAACTAGGCAGCATTTCTGTTTATTTGAGAAGAAACCATTCACACAACAAAGCTCATTTTGGACTTTTCCCTTCTGGTTTGTCCTTGCAAAGGAGTAACTTGGGGTAGAATTCAGAAAAGCTCTTTGGACTCCTCAGTCATTGACTGGGATTCTGTCCTCAGCAGCTCAGCCTCCAGGGATAATTTTACATTTAATCAGTGCTGAGGCTCTGGACCCCAAAGTTCCCCCAACACTGATGGTGCATGTGGAGGAGCTGAATTAAAACCATTGAATTCAAGGTGCAGTCCAGCAAAGAAATTGATTCCTGGAGTGAGGAGGAGGAGGAGCAGGAGAAAGGCACTGCTGCTGCCAGTTTAACTCGAGTGGAGCCCTTGCCATCCTGTGGCCTGCAGGACAGACTAAATAGCAGAGAAATCTTCCCAAAAAATTAACAAAATCATTTCTTGTAAACACATTAGACTGATGGTTTCTTTGAACAGACCCCAAAATTTCTCTCAGATAACTGAATGCTGTGTCCAAATACTCTTCTGATACAACACAGGCAGAGTTTTTCTGTGCCAAGAGAAAATCACATTTCATAATAAGGGTAGAGCAGGCAGCATGGTGGTGCCCCAGATATAACAATAACCAAATGTTGATAATGATGAAGCTTTTAGACTCCACAGTGTTATTTGTCTGTTTGTTTTAAAAGCTGCCTTTCTTGAGGGAAAGCCATCAGTATTCAGAGAAATAGGAAAATAAATGGGCGTTCTAGGCTTTTTCAGTTATCTTGTTTTCTTCTGTTTAAACAACAAACAAATTTACCTCCTTAAAGGCAATAAACATACTCAGATTTCCCTTTGCCTTGGGTTTCAGGGAGTATTTCTCTGTGATACAGAGCACCTGCTACAGTTCATACATCATCTGCTGTTTCTGTCCTTACACTGAAACTTGAAAAAATGCCTAAACCTCCACCAATTCCCAGCTCAAAGCAGTTTTGTGGAAGCAGACACTTCTCTTTAAGGATTTCTGCTGTCTGCCGGGTACCCCCTGCACCACCACAACGAGATGCAAACCCTGCAAGTGCCACTCAGCCCCTGCTGTCAGTGAAATCTTCATCTCCTGCCAGCTGGAGGCAGCTCTGAACTGCAGCCAGGCTCTGCTGGAGGGAGCACACCCAGCAATGCCTCCCTCCCTCCCCGGAGCTGACCCAGCTCCCAGACCTCACTGGTGGAACTGGTATTTCTCATGGTGTTGCAAATCAGCCCAGTCCCCGATGGCAGTCAAGTGAAAGCAGAGAGGACGTGGCACGTTTCACCACTCACTTCTCTGATTTCACATTCCAGCCGTGATGCATTTTTGAAGTACCACAGAAATGTGCAGTTTAAAACCTGTCTAGTAAACTTCCTTGATCCTGAGGCATAAGCTTTGAATTTGAGTAACTTTCTTTTTTTCCACTGCCCTTTGGAGCAGTTTCCTTTTCCTACTTGGCTCAAACAATTTTCAAGTCAAGACAGCAGCAACAGCTTGTTCCCTCCTGTGATGCAGATTGTGAGTCAGGGCCTTTGGGACCTCGGTGCTGACTGCATGAAATTCCACGTGTCCCCAGGGGATTGCCCCAGGGGTATTCCTGGAATGGCTGGCAATGTTTGGAGCTCTGTACAGCAGCACCCTAGGTTTCTGCTGTTGCTACTTTCCAGGCTAAGGGCAGAGTTGCATACCCTCCTCTAACTCCTAGAATCATTAAGGTTGGAAAAGATGATGGTATACAGCTCAGAGATTAGCAGAGCTTTTTAATAGGCTTTCTGTAATAAACAGTCCCAGAGCACTATGAAATAAGTCACTCTTAGACCCTTTTATATGTATTAGATTTTAATTCCCTAAAGAGAACAACAGATTATATGGGAGTAAACCACAGGGCTGAGCTAGGACCAGACTCAAGAACTTACAGTTCTGGGATCACTCCAGTGGCCCAATCTCTGCAGAAAATCTGCACTCCACACTGGTTGTGTTACGTGTCCCCTGGACCTGTGGAAGCCTCCTGGGTCCAGAGACAATGAACACACAAAAGTTCTGGAAAAACAGCCTTTTCTCTGTCACTGGGCATTGAGAGCAGGCAGTAGCTCAGGTACTTGGTCTGTAAGAATGAGGATAAAAGTGTCAGGCACCACTTCCCTTCTCCCTGGGAAGGCTGTAAATACAGGAGAAATATCCACGTGCAGGCAGGGACCTCCTTCTCCTGGGAACTGCTCCCACTGTAATCCACAGCAGAGACTCTTTGGCCTGGACAAAATGAATTAATCCCTGTCCAGCTGTCCCAGACCCCCTGTGACTCACTCATGGAATCAGTTCCATACCTCATTTTCCATGCTGACCCAAACAGCCAGATTAACTCAAAAAGACCTCAGCCATCACACGTAACAGAATTCCTTCTAATTAAACTTGAGCAACACTTCTGATAACCTGTTTTTCCTTAGTGTTTTTCACTAAGTTTCAGTAAGTTTCACAGATCATGTTATTTTCCAGGCCAGGTTTCCTGGGAAACAAAGCATCTTCTTACTTTTCTAATCCTTCCAGGGAAATTATGCCAAATTAAAACATTTCATGAGCGTTTATTATATTTTGTCAGAGATGGTTCATGGATAAATCAACGTCAACTGCCCAGAATGTGCTACTGATTAATGTGGAGCAGAAACAATTAAGCTTGCTTTTTTAAAGTCTACTTCATGTCCAGAGGCAACATTAACCAGGGACAAAAGTTCCTCTCTGGCAGTTCTGTGTTTTGGTCAAGGAAACTCCAGTGCTGAGAATGGGATATTGTTATGGCAAAAATGTGTGAAAGGGGCTCTTCCCATGCACACCAACTCCAGCTCTTGCCACATCACAGAAACCCAGAATGGTTTGGGCAGGAAAGGACCTTAATGCCCCTCTTGTTCAACCCTGTGCCACAGGCAGGGACACCTTCCACTGTCCCAGGGTGCTCCAAGCCCCATCCAGCCTGGCCTTGGACACTTCAGGGATCCAGGGGCAGCCACAGCTGCTCTGGGCACCCTGTGCCAGGGCCTCCCCACCCTCACAGGGAAGAATTCCTTCCCAATATCCCATCTATCCCTGCCTTCTGGCAGTGGGAAGCCATTCCCCCTTGTCTGTCCTTCCAGGACTTTGTCTCTCTTCATCTTTCTTGTCCAGCCCTTCAGATCCTGGAAGGCCACAAAATGATCACCCCAGAAGTTCTCTTCCCCAGGCTGAACAATCCCAAATCTCAGCCTTTCCTCCCAGCAGAGCTGCTCCAGCCCTCTGATCATCCTGGAGCTTCCTCTGGACTGGCTCCAGCAGCTTCAGGTCCCTCCTGTGCTGGGCCCCCAGGGCTGGAGGCAGCTCTGCAGGTGGGGTCTCACCTGAGCAGGGCAGAGATGCTGAACTGTGATATGGAAGCTTCTTTCCCTTGGCAAAGGAAGATTTAGGGGGAATGTTCCTTTGGAACACCCACACCTTAGAGGCTGTGCAGGCTGTGCCTGTTGCAAGAGCTGCAAACCAGGTCATCCTGTGTTCCTGCCCACCAAAATCACACACACATTGATCATCTGGGTAAGTGTCAGGCACCACTCACCTGCACCTTGCAGAGGGACCCAGCAGGAAGAGCTGCTGAATCCAAGTGGGATTGTGCAGCTCACATCTACCTGAGTAGAGAGAAACCAGGCCCAAGAGCAGAAGGAATCTGCAGAGAGACAATATAACTGGTAATTGGATGAACCCCTCTCATTTGTTTAGTGGAGAGCTGGGAAGGGACTCAAAACACCAAGCTGGGACTGGGAAAGGCTTGTTGGAACACAACAGAAAAGGAAATGTGGTGTTCTTCTATCTTCCTTCCCACTTTGGTCTTTAAGGGGTGATGCTAGAAATAATATCCAGATCATGCTTGCTGTAGAAATGACAGGATTCTGGGATTTTACACCCTTGCAATGCATTTTCTGAGAAGCAGCCTTCAGAGTCAGGCCAGGATTTGAAGCACAGCATATTCTGAACACTCCTGAAAAAAGAAAACAAGGCCAGTGCATTTGCCAGGGCATCCAAGCAGTTCTCAGCAGCCCCGTGTGAGCTTTGCAGACTGACCCAGCATACAAGTGCCTGATGCAAAGCAAGTAAATATATTAAAAAAAAAAAAAATAAAGCATGGAAGGAAACAAAAGAGCAGACAATTTGCCGACACTTGGAGAAATACACTCCCTTCTGACCTCCTTTGTATTCCAGGGAGCAATTCCTGAGCTGCATTCAGAGACAGAGTTGCCAGGCCCAGAATTCCGGCAATTACTCAGTGGAAATGGAAACAGCACCAGAGATGCCAAAGGTATGATGCAAGTTTCATTGTCCTTGGAAGAATGGGAGTCCAGTATGGGTTTGGGGCTGTTTGCTTGGAATTTAAAATCAGTTGTTCCACGTAAATGAAATATTTAAGTCAGGGAATAAGATTATTTTTATTAAGGAAGCTCCTCCTCACTCCCTGGCTGATGTTTCTCTGAAGGGCTATTCTGGACCCTGAACAAGGAATTTGAGTTTATCATGCATAGAAGCAGCTGAGAAACAGGAAGCACAGAGGACAAGGGGGAATGGCTTTAAACTGCCAGAGGGCAGGGTTAGGTGGGATACTGGGGATAAATCCTTTCCTATGAGGGTGGTGGGGCTGTGGCACAGGTTGCCCAGAGCAGCTGTGGCTGCCCCTGGATCCCTGGAAGTGTCCAAGGCCTGGCTGGACAGGGCTTGGAGCACCCTGGAATAGTGGAAGATGTCCCTGCCCATGGCAAGGGGTGACACTGAATGAGCTTTAAGGTCCCTTCCAACCCAAACCATTCTATAATTTTATTCTTTAATTCTGTGACATCTGAACAATTCTCTGCAGAGCTAAGAAACACTCATAGGAGTTTTGCTGTTCATAAAGCATAAAACTGGAATTGTAAACCACTTAGGAAACAGTCAAACACCGGAAAGGAAAAATAATATTGTGCTCTCCTGATATCTGAAAGGTTAATAGTTACCAGAGAACCATTTGGAAGACTGGAAAACAGAGGAAGGGTAGGTCAGATCTGGAAGGAAAATGGTAACATTCACCCCCTCCCTTTACCCAAATACATTTTTAAATATTTTAATTCTCAAGTCACGATGATATTTATGGGAATAACAACTCAGGCTTTCTTTTAGTAATTGAAATTAAACAGCACTTGCTCTAGCAAGGACAGTTTCGTATCCACCTGTCACTACAAGTACAAGTAATTCCATATGTTTAGCAGTATCTGAACACCTAGTGCTACAGTTGGATAACACTCGGCCGAAAAGTTTCCTAGCAGGGTCTGCAATCAGAAAATAACCAAAACCAAATAGTCTTTGCCTCAGGATCTGCATAATTGAAATCTAACTGCAAAGAAATTGCCAGACTTGAGGCCTGTTACAAATATCTACATGCTTGTTTCATCTACCTCAGGGGGAAAGGACACTTTGATAACAGAAAGGTCTTTGATATAAAAAGCAATAAAATCCATGGATTTTGAAGCTGGACATGTTCCAGATTGAAATGTCTCTCTTCCCAGTAACAGGACAAACTACAGCAGCTCATGGAGTAACACTGTGAATTGTCTAACAAGCAAATGCCTCTTTCGCAATCTATTAATCCTACTGATAAAAATTCAATGCCTTTCTACTTCCCTCAACGATATCGATGTGTTCTAAATAGGCTGCGGAATGAGAACACTGGCCACCTTTGTGCTTCTCCCAGGGATGCCTTGATGAGCCGGGAGCCTCGCAATTAGAGCTGCTGTGCTAATGAGCGCTGAGCGCGGGGATGAGGGACGCGCCGGGCGCGGCCGAGCCGCCAGGGGGCGCTGCCGCCCGCGGCATGGCCGGGCCGTGAGGGCCCGAGCGGGAGCCGCGGAGCCGTCATGGAGCCGAGGAATGGCCTGGGAGCCGCAGGGATCATCAACCCCTGCCCTGCACAGACAGCCCCAAATCCCACCCTGTGCATGCCTGGGGGCGCTGGCCGAACGCTCCTGGAGCTCTGGCAGCCTCGGGGCGGTGCCCATTCCCTGGGGAGCCTGGGCAGTGCCCAGCACCTTTCCCTGATCTCCAGCCTGACCTGCCCTGACACAGCCCCAGCCCTTCCTCGGGTCCTGTCCCTGCTCACAGAGGTCGGAGCTGTCCCTCCGCTGCCCCTCGGGAGGAGCTGCAGCCCCCGATGAGCTCTGAGCTCACACTGGTTCATGTTGAACAAACCAAGTGCCCTCAGCCGCTCCTCACGTCGTCCCTCGAGACCCTTCGCCACCCTCGTGCCCCTCCTTCAGACAGCTCCAACAACTTTATATCCTTTTCATTTTGTGACACCCAAAACTGACCCCAGCACTGGAGGAGAGGCTGCCCCATCCCAGAGCAGAGCAGGGCAATCCTTCCTTCACCCAGCCTGGGTGTGTGCTGGGTGCCCCCAGGACAGGGATGTCCCTCCTGGCTCAGAGTACACTAACTCAATCCAACTTGCCATCCCCAGGACCCCTGGTGCCCCCAGGACAGGGATGTCCCTCGTGGCTCAGGGCACACTGACTCAGATCCAACTTGCCATCCCCAGGACCCCTGGTGCCCCCAGGACAGGGATGTCCATGTCCCTCCTGGCTCAGGACACACTAACTCAATCCAACTTGCCATCCCCAGGACCCCTGGTGCCCCCAGGACAGGGATGTCCCTCCTGGCTCAGGACACACTGACTCAGATCCAACTTGCCATCCCCAGGACCCTGGTGTCCCCAGGACAGGGATGTCCCTCCTGGCTCAGGACACACTGACTCAGATCCAACTTGCCATCCCCAGGACCCCTGGTGCCCCCAGGACAGGGATGTCCCTCCTGGCTCAGGGCACACTGACTCAGATCCAGCTGGCCATCCCCAGGACCCCTGGTGCCCCCAGGACAGGGATGTTCCTCCTGGCTCAGGGCACACTGACTCAGATCCAGCTGGCCATCCCCAGGACCCCTGGTGCCCCCAGGACAGGGATGTCCATGTCCCTCCTGGCTCAGGACACACTGACTCAGATCCAGCTGGCCATCCCCAGGACCCCTGGTGCCCCCAGGACAGGGATGTCCCTCCTGGCTCAGGACACACTAACTCAATCCAACTTGCCATCCCCAGGACCTCCAGGTGCCTTCCCACGGCACTGCTTTCCAGAGCCTCACTCCCCATTCTGCCTGTACATCCAAGGTTACCCCATCCTGCAACTCTTCAGGTGCAGCATTCAGCACTTGCCCTTGTTAAACTCCACGTGGTTGATGATCGCCCAGCCCTCATGTTTATCAAGATCTCTCTGCCTCCGAGGGAGTGAACAGCTCTTCCCAGTTTCATGTTGTCAGCAAAATTTCTCAGTATCCCTTCGAGTCCTGATCCGAGCCATTTATGAAGACACTGCAGTGCACTGGCCCTAAAACTGAGCCCAGCAGAGCCCCACCGGTGACTTTTTGCCAACCCTGTGCCCCTGGGCACCCAAACCTGGCTGAACCTCCCCGGGCTCCCAAACCTGTGTGACCCCTGGGCAGTGCTGGAGGAAGCTGTGAGGTGCCTCTGAGATGCCAAGAACCACGTGCTGAAAAGCAGCACCTTGGGATTAATTCATTGCAAGAATTATGTGGGAAGGAGACCTACTACTTATGAGGGCTGAATGCTCTATTCCTACACTTTGAGAAAAAATCAACACAAAAATTACTAGAGAAATAGAGAAGCCTAGTAAAAGACTTTTATAAAATGATTTACTTATGTTGCCATTACAATCCAAGGCAAAACCACTCTCTCATTTTTCCTCTGCTTCAAATGTATCAGAGGATAATGAAGACTTTTGCTACTGTTTGATGCATCTCATTTTCTTGAAGTTATTTTGATTATTCAAATGCATTCATGCTTTTGTTACTTTAGGAGGAATACATTGGACCTGGTAGGTCAACACCATCCAGCAGAGCATCATGGAAGCAAAAAAAGGGAAATTGTGGGGTTTTACTCTGAGTTATAATGTAGATTCAATGCTTCTTTAAAAAAAGCCAAATAACTAAACCAATAAAGTGTATTTCATTACAATTCATTGCAAATTGAATAAGATATTCTTAATTAAACTCAGTCATTGCAATTCAAATAACTGTTTAGGATTATTTTTCCAAAATATGGCCAGGCTTTAACGCAACTGAAAATGCAGTGCAAAGTGAAAGAAAAAGGAAATCACCTCCAACATCCTTTGGTATTATTGCATCATTAGAGGACTGTAATTTGAAATAACACCAAACATCTTTTCCCACACATTTTTGCATGGTTTCCATACACACCTCAGGGAAAATTTATTCAAAACCTGAAAATAATCTGAATACGTACTCTACAGTTATGACTAGAGTACAAACTAAAAAAAAATAGGAAATAAGTGTTTCATTTNCCTGCCCCCGGGGCCGCCCCGCCGGAGTCGGGCCGAGCCGCCGCGGGAGCTGCTGCCGGAGCGCCCGCCATGGGCGTGGGCTATGGGGGGATGCGCTGCGTCAAGATCCTGCTCTTCATCTTCAACCTGACCTTCTGGGTGAGCGCCGCGCCGGGCGGAGCGGGGCCGGGCGGGGCCGGGCACCTGCTGCGGGTGCCGGGGGTGCCGGGGGGTGGCACGGGCGCGGCTCCCTCCGGGCAGCCCTGCGGGATCGGCTGCCCGAGCTGAGGCTGCGGGAGAGCCCGGGCAGCGCTCCCGGCTTCTGCTCGCTCCTAGGGAGATGCGGCTCTGCCTGGGAAAGCACCGGCTCGGTGTAAGATGACATTGCTGAGCAGAGACAGCATCTGTCTAAACCGATCGTTTAAAGTAGCGATCATTTCCCCGGCAACCACGCGGCTGCAGGAGGAGGCTGGGAGAGGTTCCCCTGGTACAGTGCAGTTAGCAGAACATTTCACAGCATCACGGTGCTTTTTACTAATGTCATTTCAAACAGGGAGAAAACAGCTGCTACAAGATCATCCTAAAACAAAGTCCTCGCATCACCCCAAGAGATTTAGGGAATGCTAATTCAAATAACTCTCCCCTCATTGCACCTTTTCAATAGTCTCACAGTTCCAGCAGCTGAATTCACGCTTTCTCTTCTCTCACTTTCCCTCATGCACTGTTCTCCCTTCAGCTTTCCAGAAAACAATCAGCAATGTTATCTTCTTAAATGTCTTTTTCTTTCCTTCTGATTCACTGGGGTCTTTTTAAAAGAAGTCACAAAGTCATCCTGTTCAGCCTCTCTGGACCAAGCAGTTTTGGGCTTTTGTCTCCTTTATGCTTGAAGCACAGTTAAACCAAAGGCTGTTCCCTCGTGGTGACAGCACTGCGTGCTCCGGGGACACAGTGCTGCTGTGCTCGAGCTGGAGGGGCAGTGTGATGCTGCCCAGCTGCAGCTGCAAGGCAGCAGAAGGACAAAGCTTTGTGTTATTTGTTTCTCAAAAGTGACAAGTACTGTGTTTTGTTATCTGCCTTTCCGCTGAGATGGAAGGAACCATCTCCTCAGCTGGCTGGGACATTCATCCCAAACTGCCAGGGGCACTCCACAGCCTGGAGAAGTCCTGGCAGCCCAAGGCTGCCAGCGGGGAGGTCCCCATGCTGTGACAGGGTGGCAGGGGACCCTCACCCTCTGCTAGGACACATCTGTGAGGAAAGCTGTGGTCCCGAGCTCTCCAGCTGTACAATTGCCTGCTCTCTTGGCTTGTGGAGCTGTGCCAATGGATCAAGTGCCAGGGAATGCAGGATAGGTTAGGAGAGCACTGTGCCAGGCTGGCACCCACATGGGAAGCAGCAGGTGTTTGTGAGCCTTGTCCAGCTTTGCAGGTGCCATGGGCTGAGGCTCTGGGCCTGGACAGCCGCAGGACACTGTGCCTGTTCCTGAGGGATGCTGGAGCTGCCTGCAGGACACACATCTCTGCTCCTGGGGAATGGTGGAGCTGCCTGCAGGACACACAGCTCTGCTCCTGAGGGATGCTGGAGCTGCCTGCAGGACACACAGCTCTGCTCCTGAGGAATGGTGGAGCTGCCTGCAGGACACACAGCTCTGCTCCTGAGGGATGCTGGAGCTGCCTGCAGGACACACAGCTCTGCTCCTGAGGAATGGTGGAGCTGCCTGCAGGACACACAGCTCTGCTCCTGAGGGATGCTGGAGCTGCCTGCAGGACACACAGCTCTGCTCCTGAGGAATGGTGGAGCTGCCTGCAGGACACACAGCTCTGCTCCTGAGGGATGCTGGAGCTGCCTGCAGGACACACAGCTCTGCTCCTGAGGAATGGTGGAGCTGCCTGCAGGACACACAGCTCTGCTCCTGAGGGATGCTGGAGCTGCCTGCAGGACACACAGCTCTGCTCCTGAGGAATGGTGGAGCTGCCTGCAGGACACACAGCTCTGCTCCTGAGGGATGCTGGAGCTGCCTGCAGGACACACAGCTCTGCTCCTGAGGAATGGTGGAGCTGCCTGCAGGACACACAGCTCTGCTCCTGAGGGATGCTGGAGCTGCCTGCAGGACACACAGCTCTGCTCCTGAGGAATGGTGGAGCTGCCTGCAGGACACACAGCTCTGCTCCTGAGGAACGGTGGAGCTGCCTGCAGGACACACAGCTCTGCTCCTGGGGAATGGTGGAGCTGCCTGCAGGACACACAGCTCTGATCCTGAGCGATGCTGGAGTTCTCTGCCAGGTCACACAGCATGTTCTGTCTGGCACGTGGTGAGGCTGAGACCTCTGACTGTAGGTCTTTCCCCTCAAACATGTTGTGACACTCCTTTGTGACCTGGTCTTGTTCACATTAAAGGGAATTTTTCCTTGCACTTGACAGCATCTATCACTGGTTTGTAATTTCTGTGATCCAAGATGTCTACCCAGTAACACCTTGTACCTCCTAGTTTTGGTGGGGGTCCTCTGCCCCACTCCATTTCTCATGACAATTCAGGCCCAATTTTGATGATTAAATGACTGACAAGGTTTGAGAGTCACTAGTAAGTTCATAAGCACCACTACACTGAAGAGCTGAAAGAAAGTACATGGCACTGTAATAGGAATTTGTTGTTATCAGACCCTGGCAAGTGTTGCATGAATTTTCTGACAGTGCAATTCTGAGCTGTGGGATTTCAAGAAAGCACAATGTGCCAAGACACCACTGTGATGCTCTGCAGCCGTTTGTCCCTGCAGCCCTGACTGCTCTGTTTGTGTTGCAGCTGGCAGGACTGGCTGTCATTGCCTTCGGGCTGTGGCTGCGGTTTGGCGGGCCCATGGCAGAGTTTGCTACAGACAAAAAGTCCCCGGAACTTTTCTTCATGGGTAAGTGACAGTGCTGGGAGGGCAGCAGCCTCCAGCCTTGGTTGCATCCTGGGGCAGGTGACACACCTTGGTCAACAATTTCTGGGCTGACCTACACAAAACTGCACATTCTGGTGCTGTGTGCCATGTGTGTGATGGCTTTTGACCTTTCTCTGCTTGACAGCCACTTCCTTAGACCTAACTAATCTCTTCTCCTGGATTTGATCCAGTCCCCACATATCCTAAGTGAATTGTGCTAATACTCTCAGAATAGAAGATGAGACAGGTCAGAGACTTGTGGGGCTCACCAATATATCCCTCCAGAGTTTTCTGTGCAGCTGCCAGGCAACAAAACAGGTGTGTTTTCAGAATGTTCCCAGAACCAGGACAGCAGCAAAATTCTGCTTAGCAGTTCTCCCTGTGGAGGCCTCAGTGGGACCGAAGTGCCAAAGCAAATCCTTCCACAGCTGAAAAGTGACACTACCTGGTGTTCAGTCATCTCAGGAGCTGTTTGTCCAACCTGGGCAGGAATCAGCTAGTTCCTGTGCCCACAGAACTGGGATTAGTCACATCTAATTTTAGCATTTAAGATAACTTTTTTCTCCCTGGGATTTCTAGGTGGGTTTTTGGGACCTGTGCTTCATATTTATAGATACCATTAAATAGCTGCTGTCTGGGACAGCCAGCAACTGCAGCTCTCTGTCCCTGGCAACTGTAACATACCTTTACACCAGAAAAGTTGGTGGGTTTTTTTGGGGTTTAATACATCTCCCCTAGAGATGGACCCAATAAAATACCATTGGTGCAAACATTTTTGCCATCTACAAATGCCAAGTGTGAGTGAATACCCGGTCCTGCCCTGGCCATCAAGCCACTCTGACAGGATGGAAGGACTGGGAGGTGACCAGAGGTGTCCTCCAGCAGTTACCTGTCACTCCAAGATTGTGCAGTTACCTTAAATACCCCAATGCTCTCAGTGGAGGCTTTGACTCAGATCCACCACAGCCCCAGGCCAGGTTTCTTTAACATCTGCAGCCAGGCTAGAGGCACAGAACTGGCTGTGCAGCCGTGGGAATAGATGGGGAGAATGTTATGTCCAGCAATGTTTCCCTGGGATTTTGTGAGGCTGAATAAAACCATTCAGATGAAAACGTTGTTTGGGACCTGGGGGTCATTGTAAAACATGTTGCAGCACCTCCACTGACACAGAGAGCCAGGAAGTATGATTTACGTTTTCTCTTACATCTGAGCTGCTATGACAGCAGCATATTAGATCACCAACTTCATTTCCAGCTTCACTTTGTACCTGCTGAATTCCCTGTGCTGTAGATTGGAATGCTTCCCTGCCTGATCCACTTATGTTTGTCCCAGGAGAGCAAACAAGACAAAAGGATGTTCTGGCCTTCAAAATCAAGTGCTGCTGGAAGGCAGAAAGTGCTACATCCTGTGCTGTGAATAAGCACCACAGCTCCAGTACAGCCTGGAACACACGGTGTAAACAAGAGATTCTTTGGTGCATGTGTATTTAAATCTCCAAAAGATGTAGTATGCTTCTGCCCTGAATAGAAATTACAAAAGTTGTTCAAAGTTGTTAATTTTGGGAAGTCCTGAGGAATGTTCTTGTAAAAGTTTCATCAGACACCATGACACTCAGCTTTTGGGCTGCCACACGTATTTATAGAGCTGCCTGTTGAAATATGTAACTGTGAGAGGAAGTGCTCAGGAAGAGGGCACAGAGATTTCAGAATTCTTTTAAACTTGCACTTTGGACTGAATTCTAAAGCAAAGTTTTGCCCTTTTTTTGTAATAGACACTGAACAGAGCATTCCTGTGAAAGAAAACCAAAGAGTTTTCTCCTGCCCTCCCTCCCTCATTACAAACCCTGCTAAATGCTGTGACTCCTGAACATTTGATGGCACAGCTGAGGCTGTGCTGAGGCTGTCAACAGTCTGGGGCCAAGGCCATGGTGAAAGGACAGGGAAAAGTTCAGTTACAGTGGGTTTGCAGCAGACAAAGCTGCATTTGAAGGTCCTGCTGAAGAGCTTTCCCTCTCGAGGAGATTTCAGCTTGGAGTCCCCCTTGGCAGTTGTGTATTGGGCCTTTTTCAGAGTCTCTGGGACTGTTGTTTATTTGGCTCTGTGTGTTTGCTCTCTAACATGCTTTCTGGGTGGCAGCCAGGGTTTTGCATAGGAATTCTTAATATGGAACACTGTGCAGCACACCAGGAGCAGCTGCCCTGAGGGCTGAAAGAGAAAGCAGATCGGCAGTATGAAAATATCAGCATATAGCCATACTTGCAAAAATAATTTCTTTATCTCAGTTCCACTGATGGCTTTTGTGGCTCCTTGTGATAACCCAAGGCCCTGTGATCACATCAACTTTGTGTCAGTGCTTGGAACAACAGTGCAGGTGCATTTGGAGTTTGCTTTGTAGGCTGAAACACTCCAGAATCACCATCTTCTGAAAAACAGTTAATTTTCTTTCTTCTAAAGGGCAGCACATTCTGCTCTTTCTGTACCTGGATTGAGCTGCCAGCCGAATCTAACCAGCTTCTCTCTTCTGCTTCCTTGTGATTGTTTTTTTCCTGGATCTGAAATGTTGGGTTAGTGTAAAATAATTGATAATTCTATCCTTGCATTTTCCATTAGGCCAGAGTGAGTCTCCTTAAATAGCCCTGTTCTTTACCAGCAGCCCAGCTGTCTTTTCTGCCCCTGGAATAGTTCAGGCCATGACTTGGCAACCAGGCCTGTTCATCTTTTCCAGCCACTGAGATGTTTTTGTTGGTTGGAGAACAGCTTACAGGCAGCAGTGCTGTGGGCAAGCACATATGTGTTCCTAGCTTTCTGTTGCTTGTGGTTTTGTGTTTGGTGATCCATATTCCCCACTGCAGTTTGCAGTGAAAAACCTACAACAGAAAAGGTTGGAATCGGAACACTTTGACCCACGCAGCCTCCAACCATTTTACCAGACACATCTTACACTGGAGGCTCCTAAAATTGGACATCCTCTCCCTGCAGCTCCCCAGCTTCTGGAGTTCCCTCTACAGTGAGATATATTTTTATGTTACTCCATCTCACAGTACAGTTTTTGTGCCTGTTCTTCAAGTGATGAAGCAAAACTGTGGCTTCCCTGTTCAGCTGCAGTTCAGCTCTGGTAGAGTTCATAGATCCCTCTCTTAGCTGCACTTGAGAGAGAAAAAATGAAAGAAAAAAGGATAATTTCATCAAAGGACAATAGCTGGCAGATACCTTTTTTGTCTGTGACACTGCACTGATCAAATGGAGAAAAGATCTGTGGAATTAAGGGAATTCCTTTGGATTGCTCATCCTTATGGAGACTCCCGTACCAAGACTGGGAAATTTTTTACTGGGCAGGAAGGTCTGTAAGAGTCAGAAGGAAGTAAGATCCTTGTGGGAAGCCAGGGTGTCAGCATTGCTGTCTCACAATTAATTGGTCCTTTCTAATTCCTTGTAGTACTGCTGGTCTTAATTTTAAGAATAACTGAAGCACAGTAGTACAGACCAAGTGCTGCTGAGTGCAAGTAGAGCACTTGTGAAGCAAAACTGACGTGGGGACTTCTTAAGGATCAGTTCCAGATCCCCATTCTTCCATCTCTGCTTTTGGTGGACAAAGGGCAACAAGCAGGACAAACTCTGTACTCCTCAGAAATGAAGTGCAGAGAGTCCCATCCCTGCCAGCACCAATAAAAGTGAAGTGTGTGTACTCAACAAACCCCCTCAGGAATGGTAACAAAACCTGATGAATGCAAACAAATCAGTCTGGGTGGCTCTTTCTCAGCCCTGAAATGTTGCTTCTCCTGCACAGCCAGAGCTCACAACCCTCCTATGCTCTGTTCTGTTCTCTTTGTTTCAGTCCCATGATCCAATCTGTGGTCCAGGCATCCATCAGGGCCAAAACAGCTGTGGATAATAGTTTTAGGGTGATAGTGGCTTTTTCTTGGGGTCAGTGAGAGCAGGAGTGATGCTGCTGGCTTTGAAAGGTACGTGGATGGAGCGTGCCTTAGGATATGAAGTCATGTCTGGAGCTGAAGGATATTAGTAGCTTTTCTCCATAGCAGTGGATGCCCATACAAACAGGAGTTGGCTGGAGTTCCATCCATGTGAACTGCAGTTCTCTGCTCCTGTGCCTCTCTTTATTCAAGTTCTATTCATGTATTTTGGAGTCAAGCACTATACCCTTAGTCAACAGGATTTTCTCTGCTAAATCCACCACCTCTCAAACTCTACCAGCCTTTAAAATGAGAGCTGCTGGCAAAGCAGCCCCTGTGTAGAGCAACCACAAGAAGACCATTAAATGATCCTGCCCTCATGTATTGGAGAGGCTTTTAGTCTGGACTTAAGCAATGAAATTGTCTTTCTTCCCATCATCTGTGTGCAGCTCTCTTTTTCTGTCGCTCAGGAAGAGCTGATAGTGGCCCTGAGTGGAAAACGGAAGCTGCTGCACTGGAAATTCACTTTAAAAATATGACACCACCACTACCACCCCCTGAGAAAACCTTACTAAAAATGAGAGTTGTTCCAAAGTCTTTGGTCTCTGTTGTGGATCACAAAACCTTGCAGCAGTTCCTAAGAGTAAGCATTCCCTCTGGCAGAATAAAGGCAAGAATAAAGGCAATTCTGACCAAACGAGCTAATTTAGCCTAATGTGACAATCTCTTCATCTGAGAGAGATGATTGCTGTATATTTGCAAGATGCTGAGGTTCAGGAGGCTTTTTTTTCTTTAATCACTTAAGCATGATAAAGCACTTTTTGCCCATTAAATTGTCCTCCTGGGTGGCTTCTCCCACCCTCCTCTCCCTGCTGAAGCTGTGTAAAAGTCAGCCAGTCCCACCCCACAGCAGCAGCCGAGCCCACAGTTACCCCATTTCCTTTTCCTCCCTCCAGGCAGCTGGAAGCCACCCTGGTTCCTGCTCTCTGGTGGCGCTGCTGTGGCTGCTGAGCCCTGCCAGCACCGAGTGCCCAGGGTGCCCTGAGCCCCCTCGGGGAGCACCCAGGCTCCAGGAGTCCCTGTTCTGGTCAGGCTGCCCAGGCCCAGCCCAGAGCTCACACAGCAACACTGGAGCTCTCTGGAAAGAGCCACCTGCAGGAGGTGACCGGGGATAAACCTGCCACTGGTCCTGCAGGAAGGAAAAGGGCATCAAGGTGCTTCCGATCCCTGGATGCCCTCAGGATGTGGCTGGTTACATTAATGTATAACCTCAGAGGGTGCTGAGGTCCTGGCACAAGTGCCCAGAGCAGCTGTGGCTGCCCCTGGATCCCTGGCAGTGTCCAAGGCCAGGCTGGACAGGGCTTGGAGCAGCCTGGGACAGTGGAAGGTGTCCCATGGCAGGGGGCTGGAACTGCATCATCTTTAAGGACCCTTCCAACCCAAACCATTCCATGATTCCATGACTCCTCTCATTGGAGCAGCACCCCACACTCCAGGGTTGCTCACTCTCCTTTTTCACACAGAGTCTCTTTAAGAGAGCTCTACATGCTCTGAAGCAGTTTCTACATAACAAGCAGACCTGTATAACCCATTACAACTCCTGTAAGGGAAATGTCCTGTGCTGTGTTTTGCTCTTACAGAGCTGTAAGTACATTTGGACTGTCCACTTTGAAGCCATTAAGAGGAAAGTGTTTTGTCTGCTGGAAAAAAAAAACAAACTACAAACCAACAAACCAGCAACCAAAAAGCCCTCAGGCTCCTTTGGGGGCTTGTCAGTTCAAAAACATCTTCAGGAGGGTTTGGATTGAGCTGGCTCATGCACACACAGGATTATCCAGAGTATCCTAATCTAGAGAGGATTGCAGAGAATCAAAAGAGGATTTCAGAATACCAAATGACTGAGTATTACAAAGGCAGAAGAAATACAGTATCAACAAAGTGATGCAAGTGGTAACAGATAATGTAAGCAGTACAAACACTGACAGACTTCAAATTAGCTACAACCACACATGAACATGATCTTAGACTCACTATCAGTTGCTTTTGACAGCAAAGTGCTTTGCTTACTGCAGCCAAACAGGCATCTAAATGTCAGGAAATATGAAGAAAGGAAGTGGGAATCCAGTTGAAAAATTTTAATGTCATTGTGTACGTTTGCAATGCACTCCTGAACGCTCTGTGGTTCTAGTCAAAAAGGATGCAATGAAACTAGAAAAAGCACCAAGACATTTGACCACGTGCTTCTGAGCACAGTGTCATCCTGACCAGCTCCCATGTGAGGAAGTTCTCCCACACTATTCGCATCATTAAATGGTAGAATGCATTGCCACGGGGGTCTGTGAAGTGCAGCCAGGGTAGGACAGCTCCAGCTGGCACAGGTGTGCTGGTGACACCTGAGTTCACAGCAGCCTGTGGGGGTGGCAGACACTGACAGAGCCTTTGGGAACAGCTTTGGGAACACACTGCCTCAAGTGAATCTGGGCCATAATTATTTAGGGTTCTGGGATGCATGTGAGCAAGGCATCTAACAAGGGCTGGTGTTCTGTGGGAAAGGGAGGAACTGGACTGGGATGTTACATCACAGTGAGGCTGATTTTAAATTGAAATTCAGGATTTGTGCATCAGCAGTAGCCTCCAAACTGGCTGGTGCCTGTAATGCTTTTGTGCTTCCAGAAAGATTAACCACGAAATCTCTGCTGAATTCACACCAGACACTTAATCAGATATATCCATTATGCTCAAATTAAGGGTATGTTCCACTTCTCCAGAAATTCATGTCACTTTAGAGGCCTCTGCAGCTTTTCTCCAGTTCTGTGAATGTATTTATAAATAAATATACAATGGAAATTCCTAGTAACAAGCCTGTTTCAGGAGCTAAGTTTGGTGCCACACACACAACCATCCCTGTCTGGACATTTTTTTTTTTTCCAACTCCTACGTGTGTTTCTCATATTTTCCAGGAGTGTGTCTGTGCTATAAGTTCCTTGGTGCTCTCCTAAGGGCTGGAGAGCCTCAGTCCTTCCGTGCAGGAGGACATCTGCCTCCGGGGCTGCAAGGAACACACAGCCCCAGGAAAATCCCTTCAAGCCCTGTCTGGGTCCCGGGCTCTGCTGTTGCTGCTGCTGGGTCCCTCACCCCCAGAACAGAGCTGCTTGTTCTCTCTGTGGAGTAGGAACAGTTGGGGGTTTGTTCAGTGTTATTTACTCAGCCCAAAAGAGAGGGGAAAAAAAAGGAGAATTATTTCAAATGGAAAGTGCCCATAGCAGCCAGGTAAACAAGAAACCCATGTGAAATAAAGCCAGACAGAGACAGGGTGTGTTTGTCTGCTCCTGCTCTTTGGCAGGGATTTGTGCCTCAAACCTTCAGTGAGACTTGGGGAAAAACAAACAAACAAACAAACAAAAGTAGCCGTGGGAGTGGGTTCTCTTCCAGAGTCTGAAATTACATCTCTTCCAGCCCAGGCTGATCCTTTCCTCACTCTTGATATACATAAAAACATACTGCAGCCAGTAGCTATAAAATTCCATCCTTCTCTTCTATCTGGTCTAAAGAGATGGAATTCTGTATCATTGCTAATCACAGAGGGTTTCTACACTCAGAAACAGCACACAGAATCCCTTGATCCTTTTTAAGGTGCTTTTTCAGACTTGCAGATCTCCTGTCTCCAAGTGCAGCCCAAGAAGGGATGTGTCCTTATCTCCAGAGGAAACAGTATCTTAGGGAAGAGCTGTGTGCCACGAGCACTGGGGCTGATCCAGAGATCTGCTGAGTTGTGGATTTGCCATTCTTCACCACTGGGAGCCACAGGATGCTCTGAGACTGCCAGATAACATTTTAATTCCCCTTGTAATTGCTGAGTCTGCTAGAAAATGGGAATCCCTCCTGTTGGAATTTTCACAGGGAATACCCCCATTTGACAATTTCCTTTCAGGAAAGAATGATTTTCCCCATGGGATGAATCAAAAAAATCAAATAAGCTGCTGCTTTATGGCTTTCCAAATTTGTCTTTGCAAAATAAAACAATGGCAGAAGAAGGGGGTTCCCCTCTTTCACTTACTACATTACAGCCAGAAGGGAAATCAATTTCTTATCAGGTGTTCTCTCACTTGAGTCACTGCTAAAAGGAGAAGTCTTCATTTCTCTCCACATCTATTAAAAATCTTTGGGGGGAGGGGGGTGGTGTCAGCACAGCAAAACAAACAAACCACACCCCAAAACCTCAATATTTCCTCACCAAAAAAAAAAAAAAAAAAAAAAAAAAAAAAAACAAAACACCACCACCACAGAGAAAACTCATTAAGATCTATAGCCACCTTAGNTTAAGAGAATAGGCTCTGTTCAAAACCCCCCAGTCCTGTGACACGTTGTTTTTCATCCTCTTGTGGTTATAAAGAAGCCCCTATTTCCTCCAGAACCCCCTCAGTAATCAGCGCACTGGCTGTGTCTGCCTAAATCAACCAATTTTCTGTCAGATTTGCACATGGATTTTAATCTTTGGAATGTGCCTCTTCATCCCTTTGCATTCAGGGGCTGAGGGTGACGTGTTTGTGGGTCCTAAATGCAGGTGGAATAAATATTCCAAGTGTGGGCAATCACAGATGGCAGAGCTCTGTCAGTGGGGCCAGCTTGGCCCCCTCGATGCCGCAGCAGCGTTCCTGCTCTCTGCATTCCCTGCTCTCAGTTTAGGTGCCAAGCCTCTCTCCTCTCCACGAGCACACACAGACCAAAGAGCAGAATTGCAGGAAATGAACAGAGGCAACAAGAGGTGAGAGGAAAAAATTCACAAAGACCACAAACCTTTGCTTCCTTTCCACCTTGTACATTTTTCCTTCTGCTGCACAAAAGCTGCAGCTGGACAGTCTTCTCACAATTTTCCACTCACCTAAACAAGCTCTCTACCCTGACCTGACTCACGCACTTCTTTTTGCCATGTTGAGCTTAGTGGTGAATTTTTTGTGTCAGTTTGTAGCTCTCAAACCTGTTCCATTTTGTGGCTATAAACTGACTTTTTTTTGTTTCCCTGCTGTGCTCTAGATGTCAAGTTGGAGGCCATGCCAAGGCTTTGTACTTTACAATGGAAGTGCTGATGAATAGAAGCTGATTAAGGTTTTCCATCCTGCTTTTTAGGAAGGGATGGGTTTTAGTGAAGCTGAGGTACTTCTGACACTGGATACTATTTCAAGGAAAGGTGTGACATTAACCACCAAAAGTCTGGATTTGCACTGCTGGCCCTGACAGCTCTCAGTGCTTGATGGCTTTGGGTAAGGCTGGGATTCCAAGGGCTGTGTGCCAGACATTGCCACCCTTTGCTTTTTTTTTTCTCTCTGGAGAGTCTCACTTTAAATTTAGGTCTGTTCTTATCAAGAATTTGAGGTGAACATGCCTACATTGCTGTGTACAGCCCTCTAGGAAAAGAAATACCAGATCCTTCTTACATACTTACACCATCCAGGATATTTCTGCATCTACAGCTTTGATATTGTTACAAACCAGTTTAAACACAGAAGAGCAAGAAAAACAAAGAAAATTAAGTCTGTGAATAAAACTGATCAAACACAGAAATGTTCAAAATCTACCCAAAAAACATTATTAAAACCAAATGAGGTTAGATGTTGGTGCCAAAAAATTGATATATTTTATTTAATAGTAAAAGAGGCAAAGAGAAAGAAAGAGAAAAGAAAGAAATAGAAAAAGAAAAGGCAGGGGGGCCATGGACAGGGACAGAGTGACAGGGGTTAGGTGGAAGCATATCACCCACCCAAGGGTCCCAAGGATGTCTCATTGCTCCCCTCCATCTGCTCCTCTAAGTGGTGAGTATCTCTGCTGCTGCAAAGTCTAGAATCCAGTGTATTAATAAAGGTTTGGGGCAGGTGGGAACGCCCCCGTGCCTCCTGAAGGGTCTGGGTTTGCCACTGTCCCTTGCAAGGCTCTGGATCTGTTGCACCATGTGCAGTGCAGGGTCTGGGGACTCCTCTGGGGGGCCTGGGACAGGCCATGACTGCTGTCCACATGGGGATGCAGCTTTTCCCAGGGTGCAGGGCACACAGCTGGGCTCCTGTGCCCAGCGGGGGATGGTGGTTCGGAGGGGGATTTCTCACCACTCACCAAAACCTCTCTTCCTCCCACCCTTTGGTGCGAGGCTCTGTGCGAGCCTGGCTGCTGACAGCCCTGGGCTGCGGTCTCCACCACGAAGGTGCTGAGCTGGGTCCCTGTGAGTGTGTCCCCAGAGCTGAGCTGAGCCAATCTCTCTTATCTCGAGTAGTGAGCAGGGCCTCAGTCAGGATGTGGTGGTCCTGTTTTGCTACAATAGGCAAAAGTCCTTTCTGAAGATGTTTAAGCCATAAATTATAACATTTCCATCTCTGGCAGACATCCTTCCTGGAAGTCATCTTCCACTGAGCATCCCTGGATGTGGGTGCTGAGAAACCTCTCAGTGCAAGCTGAGAACTAACTTGGCCCCTTTGACTACTCTTCATGTGTCTCATGGAATATTCAGAATTGGAAGGGATCCACAAGGATCTCTGAGGCCAAGTCCTGGCCTCAGGACAACCCCAAAATCACAAGCTTCATTCCTGTGTGAAAGATTACATGTGTGTATATATAGTAGAAAAGTAAAAATATCATTATTTTTGTGGAAATTTTAAGTGTCAACATTATTTTCCATCTAGAAATAGCTGGGTATCACCAAGTGGTAGTTCCAGGCTGAGAAAGGACAAAGTGGGATGAACTCTCCTGAGCAGAAGATGGAAGAAGGTGGATTTTCACTCCTGGCTGGCTCAGTTGTGGGGCTCAGCTTTGTTTAGTGAGTGGTGTGAGTTCTTCCTGTAACACGCCTTAAAAGGGAAGTTCTCACTGAGGTAGTGGTTTAGCTCTGAGTCATGCGAGTGAAATGCTCAGGCTGTTTCTCTGACAAATGCAAATCCAAATTCCTGAAAGTGGTCTCACCCCTAGACTCACTAAGCTTTGTCTTTCCTAGCTGCAAATAACAAAAAGAAATGGGAAGACTCCTTTCCTGTCTCCTTACTCAAATTTATCTTTGCTAAGTGGCCTGATAAGTACAGGAACAGGAGTAGGGAGTGACACACTGAATATGTCCAGGAAACATCTTTGTAATTACACTGTGTTTGTTACCATGGAGATCCCAGGAAATGGCAGTGTTGGTGTTTGGCTGGTGAGCACCAGGTTCTGCACCTGAGCGAGGGTTTTTTGTCTTTTCCAATTCATCTTCCACCAGGGCTGGCTGACCTTTCTCCCCTGAGCCATAAATATCTTTGTACAGCAGTAAAAACCAGTGCTGTGCATATGTGTACGAGTACCAGCCTGAAGAATGCTCAGTCCCAGGAAGTCACAGGTGGCTGAGCATTAAACATCCAGAAAACATGGAATAAGAACTGCCAACACAGACAGCAAACAGCATCCCCTCAGCACCGTGTATACCGCAATTAGTAGTGCAAAGCCATATTACTTGTTTTATTGCTATTTATCAGAATGTATCTCTCAGCAGGAGAGGGGAGGGAGTATCTCTCAGAAGGAGGGAGGGAGGAGAGGACAAGGATCACAATAACTGGGATAGACACAGAGACTGAAGGGTGATGTGGCAGTGAATGGGCAGCAGGCAGGAGTTGGCCTTCCCCAAGCAGGCTGCACCAGTGAGGCAGAGCAGCTGGATGGAAGCTCTGCACTCAAACATTGACTGGTTTTACATTTTCCTAGCAATTGCAAACTGTCATCTGTAGTTATTTTCTAGTCCAGGTTACACAAGGCCTGCTAACAGCAAATGCCAGCAGCTCTGCTAACCCTGTGTCGGATTTTATAATAATGTTTACACTGGTAACTGAGCACACTAAAGCCTCTCAGTGGAAGCTTGGGTAGTCCCGGCTGGGAGCAAGGCTCACTGTGCCCTCTAGTGCACTCTGCCTGCAGCTCCACTGTCTCTCACCAGAAGGATACGAGGAGAAGGAAGATGAAGCTCTTTTCCCCAGCAGCGGCTCAGCACAGCAGATTTCTGTACATCCTGCACAGGGCAAGGACTAGAATTACACCAGCACGGTACCAGAGCCAAGGCACAGCCCCGTGGTTGTGAGCTGGTGGGAGCTGACCCCCACAGGAACCCGAGTGTTGCCTAAGCACAGATCAAAAAAATGTACATTCACAAGTGAGGAAAGAAAAACTCTGTACTCTGATTTCCTTTTGTCCTAGATAAAGTCCATACAAAAAAAAATAAAACCAAAACCAAAACACCTGTTGAATACGAGTATTTCTAGGTGTCAGCTTACAGCTGGAGTCCTAGATCTGGATGGGGCTATGCTGCCATCTCCCATGTTCCTTTCAGTTCCTCCCCTGCAGAGCAGTACAGCACATTTCCAGCCCCAGGTTTCCCAGGAATAAGCCCTCTAGCAAAGCTGGGCTTTTTTTGCCTTACATTGCTTATTGCAGAGGTGTAAGGGGGTTCTGGATGGTATGGGGATTGCTCTTTCTGCACTGAGCTGAACCTGGAACAGCAAACAAGGAAGGTGGAAGTCACAGATTCTTATCACAGAATATTCTCAGTTAGAAGGGATGGACCAACAAGGATCATCAGGTCCAACTCTTAAGTGAATGGCCCATCCAGGAATCAAACCTGCAAAGTTAGTGTTTTTAGCACCATGCTCTAACCAACTGAGCTAATCTCAAACTGTCTTATTTAATTCTCCAAGAATTCTGAAGAACGTATTGCTCTCCTCCTGTGGTCAGTGAACCTTTTCCGTGTAACCAGTTTTGTGAGAGCCTTGTTACACCTGCAAATGGGTGGGGTTGATGAAATAGGTAGCAGGCTTTGGGGAGAGAAACCTTCTGAAATTGTTGCCTGGCTCTGATTTCCACAGGACTCTATGTACTGGTGGGAGCAGGGGCCATCATGTCAGCAGTTGGATTTTTCGGGTGCTGTGGAGCAGCGCGGGAGTCCCAGTGCTTAATTGGAACAGTGAGTAAAAGGTTTCCAGGGCCTGGGCTGTGCAGGGAAGCCATCCAAAGCATTCAGTGCTTGGTGTCATGAATGGGAAGATCTTTACAGTCCAACACCTGAAAGATCTTATGTCCTTTTATTGGTTAATCCAGTTTCTCTGGATTCAGCAGCCACCATGCTATTGCAGAGCTGGCATACGTGCAGAGGTGCCCTTGCTTGTCCCTTGTGATGTATTCCCTTGTGATGTATTCTCTGATTTTCCTGAGCTCCCTCTGAGCTCCATCTTTGCCATTTCCTCTTGGTTTGAATGTGACAAGGAATCTGCCTTGGCAGCCCTGTGCAGAGCCCCCTCAGGAGCTTTGGTTCAGGGTGGGCTGTTGAGGCCTGGGGAGGACGAGGGGCTGGCTGGCAGCCCCCATGAACAACCTACACTTATGTGAGATTCTTTCCTTCCTCTGCAGTTCTTTGCTTGCCTGTTGGTGATATTTGCAGGTGAGGTCACTGCTGGAGTATTTGCCTTCATAGGCAAGAAAGTGGTAAGTAGCAAACAGCTTCTGATGTAATAATGGGGTGGTTATGGATTGCAGTGCCCACTGACCTGGCTCTTCCATAGGAAAACTTTCCAGGAGACTTTTCCCTGCAAGACCCTTTGACATTCTTATCTGGAGCCAATGACAGCTTGTGTTATCACAAGTTTGGAATAGGATGAAGTTTTTTCCTCCTCTCTTCAAGAAAAAGTGGAGGTGTGGTTCAGCCTTGAAGGAACATCAAGGGGAGCTGTATGAAAAGAGGGTATTGCCTGGGAGAAGGGCAACAAATGTAGGCACTGAACTTCCCCAACTCAGAGTGTTTAACCAAACCACAGAACAGAGCCCATGAACACTCTGACCCTCTGAATGCCACCAGGCCACAAACCCTCCTGGCTTTTGAGTCACCATACCTGTTTACCAGGCACAACTTTTTGCCATGGAGGTTGAGGACACAAGGTGAAAGTCTTGGATCAGGGGTAAGACTGATTTGCAACTCACTTAGAAAGTCTGATTTCTGCAGGCAATACAGGAAGCCCAGAAAATCTATGAAGATGCTTATGAGGACTACATGAAAAACCCAGTGGGGAAGGTGAACAGTACCATCTATCGCTACCACGTGGCTGTGAGTACTCCTCCACCTTAACACCTCCCTGCACTGCTCCACTGTCACATTGCCCATTAGAATCCAGAATTCCTCCCTCTGAGGTATGGCAAAATAGAACTGAATGTACTTAAAATCTAGTCAGAGGCTCACAACTCTGAGAGTTTCCTGAGGGCTCTGCCAGAATTCTAGTTTTTGGATCTCTACATTTGAAAGTGCAATTAGCCAGGCTTTGAAATTTCTGATGCTTCTGGTCTTTGTGTGCAGAAGAAATGACCATTATGGCCCTTCTGGATATTGAAATCCACAGATAAATACTTGCAAATGCTGAGAGTGGGAGAAATGTCTGCATCCCTCTGCATCTGTCAGAGAAAACGTGACCTGTGTCCCAGGAGCTACAGTGTGGCTGAACTAAGTCAGTGAAAGACCAAAAGCACATGTGTGACACAGTTCAGGCCACCCAAAAAGTGAATGTCTGCATCAGAGTTACAACCTGTGACTTCTTTAATCCTGTTTGTGTCCTTCCTGGATCTGCACTGCGTCCCATGGAGAGCAAGCCCAAGCTTTGTTGCTCCTTACAGCAATTCCCACGTTCTTTAGAACAAACATTTCACAACCTCAGACCCTTTTGTCCTTCTCCCATAGCTCTTATTTCTGACCCAAAGAGGAATTCCAAGCATTTTGTGGGAGATAGTCAAACAGGAAAAACAAACCCTCTGAAACTCTGATTTATTACTGTCTCCAAACCCAGCACGATGTTGTGTCAGAAATAAAATTCCAGCATTCTCTGCTGTACTTTTTGTGCATTGCCCATAACTCTGTATGTGATATTTGAACTTTCTGCATTCTCCCTTTAACTCCTGTTTTCTTGTAAGCCAAGGATCTGCTTTTCCCAAATCCACTTGTTTGCTTTGTTATGAAATACTGTAATAAAAATCCCTTCTGGTCATTGTTGTTAATACAAATGTGGCTGTTTGCTGTGGCCTCAGACAATTGAAAGTAATTTTTGAGAATTTTGTCCCACACAGTTGGAACTCTACCAGAAGCAACAGTTTAAATATAGAGAATAAGGTTATTATTTGATCTGTACAGATTCTTTTTTTTAGTTATTTATTGTCTCACTTTCAGTATGTCCCTAAATCAGGACAAAATAATAACTGACTTTCATTATGAAACAGTCTGTGGTTTCCCCTCTTTGATCCTCCATTTCTCTCTCATTCAGCTCCAGTGCTGTGGTAAAGGTAATGTGGAACAACAAACAGGATTACCCTGTCCAGAGAACATCCAGCTGCCAAAGGCAAGTGTCCTCTGTCCTGCTTGTTCTAATCACTTCTTCATGTCAGTTCTTTAGTAAAACTAGAGACATTCTGTAAGTAAAAGAAAGGAAGAAGTTCTTTTTACCTTGAAAATTCCAGCATGAAATTCCTCATGGAAGGGAGCAGAGTAGAGGCAGAATTAAGCTGGAGGTCATAATGCCCTCAGTCATGACACCTGTTTGTGGCATCCCATGGTAGCTGAGACAATATCGCACCATCTGAAAGGAAAAGGGAGAAGGAGGGAACAGAACAGGACCCCAAATTCCCCATGGAGGCTGGATTTTGGCAAGTGCCCACCTTAGTCATACATGGAGCCTCCTGACTGGAAACTTCATTGGTGTTAAGAAAGATATTTCTGTACTTTCTGTCTTTTCTGGAATCTGCTTATGAGTTCAATGTCAAAATGAAGCACCAAACCTCTTGATTTAGCATGGCCTGTTATATGGAGGAGTTTAAATTTAGGGAGAAAACTGAGTGTAACAAAATAACTTGCATGTGTCAGCCTCTCCAGGCAAGAGGTACAGATGCCTCACCGGGAAAGGGAAGATGCTGGGAAAATTATCCAGCAAAACCCAAGGTTTAGATGCAGGAATTAGGATGGTGACTGCACTAATATTTTTGTGTTTATCCATTGCTCAGTGAGAACAGCTGATAGAATTGATTGAAATATAGATTTCCAGGCATAAAAAAAATTTTAATTTTGTTTTTAACAGAACTGCCTGGCTGAAATTCAGAATGTAATTGATACTCAGCTGCGCTTAGTTGGAATTGTGGGAATTGCAATTGCTAGCATCACAGTGAGTAAATCCATGTTCTCCAATCTCTCCTTGAGCCCAGTACCCTGTCTCTTACTCAAAGCTTTGTGGAAAGTATTTTGCAGCAACTGGTGAGATTCCTCAATTCTTCTTGCTTCCAGTGTGTCTTCTCTCTGGGAATTGCCCCCCTCAGTGCAAGCAGAGCTGTGTGACTGCTTTTCAAGTTCATTTTGTGTCCTTATACAGGATCCAAGCTAATCGTAATCTTTTGTTGTAAGAGTAGGAGAGCAGAGATCACATGAACTAAACTGAAAAGCAAAAGACTGTAGCAGCATTTACTGTATTCCAAAACAACTGCAGTCTGATGCTCTCAATCCTTTAGGATACATTCCTTAGTTTTTATGAGGAATAGAGAATACCCACTAGAGCTGTGACCAATAGATGTCACCCTGTCCCAAGGACACAGCAGGACCTGCAGGCTGGGGCGCACTAGGCTTTAGCACAAAGATTTTTCCAGCACGTCTGTGCCATGACTTCGTTCAGACTCAGACACCAGCAGCCTGAGGAGCCACAGTATTAGTAAAGAAACACTCCTTTAGCTCCTGGGAAGAGCAGGATGTTCACAGATTTATGTGGACACTGAAAAGCAGCTGAAGGGTTTCTGCAGGTAACAGAAATCAATGGTGTGCATATTAAACAGTCCTGGGCTTTATGTGAAACATGAAGGGACTCAAAAATACAGTGGGGGTGGGACACAGATCAATAACATCAAGGGCACACCAGAACTGGGATCGTCTCCCCTTGGATCCCCACCTCAGACACAGCGAAGGTCCTGAAGTGACCACAACCTCTTCAGCAGCAGAAATGCATCTGCACCTTTTTCTGTGCTTGTTTCTGCCACTTGCTGGGCTGTGACAGCTCAGCTGTGCCCATCCTTAGGGACATGTGTGAGGAGGGGACATGAACCCAGTGCTTAAACTGCCCATCTCCCACCCTTAGCAGTGTAGCCTCAGGAGGCAGCTGCTTTGGAGAACTGACCTGTGGCAAGAGAGCAGAGCCTCTGGCAACACCAACTGTTCTCTGCTTTTGTCATTCCCTCTAGTGACCAAGTTCCCTGACATGAGTGGGGGTTTAGATTTCATGTACAGTCTTGCTCTTGAGCACAGGAACTATTCAGAGCTCAGCAATCACCCTCTGCTCTTACTCTAAGGTGTGTCATATTCCATGTAGAAGCATTCTGAAACTCAGAACACTCCAGTGCAATACCAGGATATCACTAATAGTCACAGTTATTATGTGACTTAAATTGATGTTAGTTACATTAATATTTGGGGCAGTTGTGCCTTGGCTGGACACTTAGAACAAAGAACAGTGAAACCAGTGTGAGCTGATAAAATCAGTGAAACCTCCTCCATGTTTATTGTCTGATGTTTTGGGGTTTGTAGATGGAAGCAGTCACTACTCTGCCGTAGGGACCTTCAGATTGTCTGATATTTAAATTGTATTATAACTGTTTTGTAAGTGGATCCCTAAATCACATCCCTTCTCTTCTAGATCTTTGGCATGATATTCAGCATGGTTCTGTGCTGTACGATCCGTAACATGAGAGAAATGATCTAAAACTGTCACTGCACAACTATGCCCCAGGAGTTCCAGACTAAGCTTACAAGAAGTGCTCTTCTACCCAATTTAATAATTGTAATGCATTTTAATCAGTGTTTTAACATACTGAGAGGAAAATATCCCGTTAGGTGATCAGGTGAATTGTATTAGTTACAGTAAAACTGAAGTGAACAAAAAAAGGGGTTTAAAATGTCCTTTTTAATGAAAAAAGAGCAAAGGTGCATCTAAGACTAATTTGATTTTTAATGTTTGTATATGTGCAATTAAGAGTTTACACATGTATAGACTTTGTGTAAGCATATGCATGTGTCTCCTTACAAACACCTCTGGATGTGAGCAGGTCCCTGGAGCTGCAGTACCTGTCCAGGTAAATATCTGCAGGTGGAACACGTTGTGTGTGCTCATCCCCCAGGGACACAGTGCTCAGAACCCTCTCACAGCGTGCCCCTGTTTGCCAAGAATTAGCAGAGGGACAAATGCCATTGTAAAAAGTAAGACTATGATCCATTTTGTGACTTTATTTTTCAAAGCCCAAACAGAGCAGAACTAATAAAATTGTACTTTATTTAAAAAAACAATTAATGCCTCAGGGCCTGCTCCAGCAAACTTGAAGAGTAGACCCACTGACTTCACTGTCATGCAGAGACTGGGTATTGTTTTTTGTAGGACTGGACCCTTCATGCAAATGCAGAAAGCTCTGGGGGAGAAAACACGTCCAAGGAGATCCAGGCTAAAGGAAGAGGGGGAAAGAGGTGGGAAGCTGGCAAGACCAGGCAGTCATTTGGGACCAACTGCAGTGCAAAGTGTGCTTAAGCTTCCCAAGCTAGGTTGAGATACACCAAAAAAACCAACTGTGAATTCAAGGGGCCACTAAAATCCACATTCAGCAGCCTCTTTATCCCAAAAGCCTCACTGTGGCTACAAACTAGTGCAGGAGTGGAACCTAAGTCCAGAAAAGCAGCCCCTTTGTCAGATCTCTGGAGAATCTAACTGGCCTGTGGAAGCCAAACAAAGAGTGAAAGTGGTCAGAAAAAGACACACAGCACTTTAATATCCTCAGTTTCTGCTTCTGTGACTATCACAGCTTCCACGGGGCTCTTACCTCAACCTCTCGCCCCTTCCTGGGGGCAGAAGGCAGGAAAGAAAGATGGGACATTTTTACAGAGCCATGAAGTAAGTTTTCTTACTGGCACCTTTAGATTGCATGTCAGGTATAAAAATTACACTGTGTGCTTGAAATACCTCAGGGCTTGCGTTTACATTTTTTTTCCTATATTTTAATTTTTCTATTTGTCATATTTATTCGTAAGAGAATGCTCCTTTTGAACCAGCCTAGAAGGGAGAAAGGTTGTCCCCAGAAAAATGAGTTACATCAAAGGCTCAGGATCTCCTTATTTTTGGCTTACTCAAGATAATTCACCATTTCAGAGAACAGCTTTTTGCTAACTATACCCCCATAGCAGCAGATCTGGTGATCACCAGTTCAGATTCCTGATGCAGCTGTTCCATACATGCTGGGGAGAAGTTCAGTTAAACTACACATTCCAATAGACCATTGTCTAAGAGGCCTTGGAATTTACAAGTCATGGGCTCCTTGTTCCACTGAAACAGGGGAACAAAATGGGATCTCAGGAAATATGTTATGTGCTGTGTGGGTTATACCACCCTTTATCTATTATTTATTTTTTATCTCTTATTCCCTAAAGAAACTCAAACTCCCATCAGTTTTCTGTCACGTCAGGACTTGGGGTAGTGCTGCTGCTCCAAGTTTCTGGTTTAGCTGACACATCTTGCTGTCTCTTACATGGATTTCTCTTTTCCAATCATCCAACCACGAGCTGTGGCACTGCACTAAGAGCTGGGCACGGCAGGCACTGCTGACTGAGCCATGCCTAGGCTGAGCTTTGGGCTGGCAGGGACACATGAAATCATACACCAGAAAAGAGTGAGGCTTGTGTCACTCTGTCACAGCTGATTAGCAATGGATGTTAATTAAAAACAGGGCCTGGGACCTCATTCTGCAAGAACCAGTACAGGAAACAGGGCCCTGATCTGCTGCTTGCTCCTAAGACAGGCTCAGCTGGGAGAACAGCAGTGGCAGCAAATCCATGAGAGCCTCAAGCTGAACCTTAGAAATCAGTTTAACACAGCAGCCAGCAAAGCAATTTCCTGGCTCCCAGGTGTACCTGAGACTGTCCCTACAATGGTTGTGCTCTGGAGAGATGATGGGGTAGTGCCCAGCTGGGGTGGGTTGTCCCAAGGTAGTACTGGCAGAAAGAAGAAACTCTTGTAGAGTGTCATTTTTGCCACTCAGGACAAGCCAGCTTTCCAGGAAAATCAGGAAAATAGCACCAAAGCCAGTGGTTCAGGTTCCAAGACTGTTGTCCTACAGGGATAGAAGCCGACTGCAAATAAAGCAATTTCCTTGTGTTACATTCCCCCTCATAATGACAGTATTCTATGCATTTTAAACACATCTACACATTCCTCACATTCGTAGCACCAGAATGTAATGACAGGACCAGAGTTTATCTTTTTGTTTATTATTTCTTGAGTAAGTTGGAAGATGCCCACTCCTGCTTGGAGATGCACTGAATGCCAAGGCAGCTTGCAGAACCTGCTGTTGCTTCCCCAACCCTCCACTCCCCCAGAAGTACAAAACCACCCCAGTGCCTTAGGAAAATGGGAAAAAGTGGTAGAAAAAAAACCTTCTATAAATTCAGACTCGAGCCACCAAACTTTCTGCTGAAGTGTTTTGGGTTTGTAATTTGCTTTTTTCTTCCTCTAAAGAAAGCATTAATTTTCTGAACATTCTGAACATAAGCTCTAGGGTTGCAGTTATTTAGGTCTAGGGGATACTTGCACTGCATACCAGGAACGGGACAATACCTGTTACTGGTTTAGTTCTCTAAGTTATTGGTATAAATTAAGCTGGAAATCAACATGTTATTCATATACTAGTGCCTTTAACAGAATCCAGGGATAAAGGTCTTTTGTAGTTTCCTGCTGGTGTGAGGTGCTTAATGTAATTGCAGTTTCTCTGCAACTTAGTAACTGAAGGTATTTTTTCAGAGTTACTGCTACATAAGGCAGCAAAAATACCCATTTATCCTGTCCCTTGCACCTGTGTCAGAGAAAAGTGACAAAAGATCAGATCCCTCCAGGTGATATAATTTTGAAAGCACATCACACACGTTTTCTTGTTCTCCTGTCAGTTTGTTCTACAGCATAAAGATGTAAGTTGTTGATGCCCTTATTGTGTCTCTAAACATCCTTATTCACGTTTCCCTTGTCTAATTTTTCTAAGTTACTGATCTCAGTGGGAGCTTCCTTTGTCACAGGGAAACCTCAGCCAGTTTTGGTACCTCTCAGAAATCACACAGCAGCTGATGAAGCTCAGCCCTGTGACGTCCCTACAATGAAGAGCAGTATTTCACTTGTCTTGATACTGATAGTTTTATAACAAAACACGTTTCATGTGTCTTGAAAAAGAAATTGAGTTGTCTTAAGCCCTCAAATGCTGTATTGCACAGCCTTTGCAGGCTATGGATTTACAGCATTGGATGCTGTCCATAGAAAATGTACATAAATAGAGCTTTTCAATCTTTTTCCTCTCTATTGGTGCTCCAGCCACGAGGTTCTCCAAAACACTAACCACTTCCTGGATAATGTGTATGGCACAGCATAAATTCTGATTTTGGACAGAACTGGCATTTCAGTTCATGCTGCCAAGTCTGTGGCAGAATTACCTCTTGCTTTGAAAGAAAACAGACTTAACTCTGTGGCTGAAATTAGCTTTCACTTCCCTATGATGTGTTCCGGAGTGGCGTTTTATCAGCTTTGTGTCTTGAATTTGAAACAACTTCCTAATAAAAATAACCTGGAATAAACGACTCCCGGAGAGAACTCGATCCGCGCGGCCAGAGCCCCCCCAGGCCCTGAGGGCACCGCGGGGCTGCCTCCGCCTCACCTGCTGCATCCAGGACACCGGGTGGGCTCCAGGTGACGGAGCAGCCCTCGGCCGGCGAGGCAGGCAGGGCCCCGGACTGGGGACCGGGATGGGGACTGGGATCGGGATTGGGATCGGGATCAGGACCCGCCGGGATCCAAACCCGGCACCGCCGGAATTGCCCTGAGGGACCCGCGTGCCGGAGAGGCCACGCCCACTGTGGGCGGAACAACGGGCGATGCTCGCTCCCCATTGGCTGCTCGCTCTGCGGGCGGGGCGGTGCCACAATCCCAGAATGGTTTGGGCGGGAAGGGAGCTTAAAGCTCTTCCCACTGGCCCAGGGGCTCCAAGCCCTGTCCAACCTGGCCTTGGACACTTCCAGGGATCCAGAGGCAGCCACAGCTTCTCTAGCACCCCCACAGGGAACGATTCCTTCCTAATATCCAATCTAAACCTACTGTCTGTGTGAAGCCATTCCCCCTTGTATTCTTCCTTCTGGTACTGGAAGGCCTCAATAAGGTCACCCCGAAGTTTCTCTCCTCCAGGTTGGACAATTCCAATTTCCCAGCAGAGCTGCTCCATCCCTCCGATCATCCTGGTACGTCCTCTGGACTGGCTCCTGCTCCTTCCTGTGCTGGGCGCCCAGGGCTAGAGGCGGCCCTGCAGGTGGGGTCTCACCTGAGCAGGGCAGAGGGGCAGAATCCCCCCCTCGAATGGTGCCCACTCCGCTTTTCACACCGGGGAGCGGCGGCGGCCCCGGCGGGCACGGGGCCGGTACAGGCGGGGCCGCCCCTCAGAGCCCTCGCCACAGCGCCCCCTGGGGGCCGGGGGTGCCGCCGCAGCCCCCGCGGGTGCGGAGCGCGGGCCGCTCCTTCCGCCGGGGGAGCCGGGGGTGGCGCGGGCTCCTTCTGCTGCTTCTCCTTCTCCTTTTCCTTCTCCTGCTTCTCCTTCTCCGTGCTCCACATGTGAATGCGTCCGGGTCTGTGCCTCTCTGAGCACCTGCCGCGAGCGGGGAGCGCCGGGAGCAGCCGCGGCTCCAGCCCTGCCCCCCCAGCCCGTTCTGAGGGACGGACACAAGGTGAGGATGTTTGGATTGCCTGCAAATCCATCGCTGAGTTATGTGGGAACCGTCTTGGGATAAATGGAAGGTAACAAATACATGTCTGGAAAGAATCATCACCTGAACAGGGATTTATCACTGGGCCTGCGGGTCTTAAACTTGAACATGAAAACTGCTTTACACAGTCCTCGGAGGGCATGGAAACGTATGGTTAAATAGATATGTTACCACAATGCAAACGTCTCAGTTTGGGTTTTTCTGAAGTCTAAAAGAAGACACATTAGTTATTTTTCTCTCAGTGGTTCTCCATACGCATTAACTATAAAAGTAGGCTTGGTTTTTTTTTGTACTGAAGACAAATCTGCCGGGCCATAAAGGACATTACAATAACTTAGCAGTGCTGCTGATATTGTAAATAGGCCAAGCACCCTCTTTTTGTTTTGCTAAGTACAAGTGCTGCTTAATAGTAAACAGAATTATACTTTCCTGTGCTAAATAACATTTTTAACAGTCCAGACACCTTGAGAAAGCTCTGGCTTATCTTAAAGCTGAACACTTTGTTTCTTTGGCATTTACCAGATACCATAAGGGCTGCTTTGTTCAATTCCTATTTCCCAAGGTTTTCTACCACTCCTGTGCTCTTCACCAACAAGAAAGCAGCAGTTCATGTTGCACCTCTTCCTTGGAGAGCTTGGGAGACCACAGCTCCTCTGTCTGATACACAGAAGGGGCTGGGAATACCAGATTCTCACCACCAGAAAGTATTTGTAACTTAATTGTAACTAACCTCTCCTGCTCCGAAGAGATTTAGAAATAGTCTTGCACAAAATTAGCTATAACTGGGTTGTTTAAACCATAGGAGTAAGGGATCCATTTTACAGAAGTAGGGCTTCTCCTGCAGATGCTCTGGGTTTTCTGTAAATTTCAAACTTGTTTTTGGAGTATTTAAATTTTCAAACCTTGCCTGTGAAGGTATTTCTTTATCACCAGATAATGCACATGATAATTGGAGTTCATACCTTGTGTAGAATCTGTGACACATATTCAAATTGCCATGGGTTGGTTGAGGTTGGAAGGAACCTCTGGAGTTCATCCAGTCCAAACCCCTGCTCCAGGAGGGCACCAGCAGTTTCCCTTGGGCTTTCTCACAGTTTCTTTTTTGCTGCAGATTAAATAAAATGAAGGTGTCTGGAACAGAGACTCAGATTCTAGGATCAGTCATGAAAACTGCAATCCTGAAAGCAGGGTTTTTCTAAGAATCTTAAATTTCGTATTTGTATCCTGTGAATTCTGGTTCCTTTATTTACTATTTCAAGCAATGTGTGAATGGAGTATCTGTAATTTCTTGGGAGCTACAATCTCAGTGGAAAGGAAGCAGTTGTTAGTTTACATTAATTACATGCATTACTCTTCTTTATTCCTGGCTCTGCACCTCTCACCTGTGCATGTTCAGCAGACAGCTCAGCTCTCCTTCCACTCCCAGGGAGGTTGTTCACCTGTGGGGAAAAATGGGATTTTTTGAGTTTTGCTTTCCATTTGATGGCAGCACACTCCCCTTGTGGAGAACAGAGCAGCCAGCTTTGAAGCTGCAGTGATTCCTCAGTGCTCACAGATTCAGGTGTAGTTCAAACTTTGTTTCTGCAGGGAAGGGGGGGTTATGCCATTCATGTAGAGACATTAATGTAGAGAAGCATTCCCATTAAACACAGGTCTGGACAACAGCAGGGAGAACACAGATCTACAGTGTCTAAATTAATAATACAGAGATGGAAAAATACTGCTGCTAATTTGAAGGCTGTGAGTATGTGTCAAAATCTATTTTAAAAGTTCAATACCAAGAGTGTGTATGGCCTCTTTTTTAACTCTGAAATATATCAAGTGGAATAGGTGATCTCTGAAATAAATCAATATCAAATTCTGAAATATGTCAATATAACGAATCTCAGAGTATCTCTTCAGAAAATATCTGGGATTTGTGAGCAAAAGCTGATACATCCACACAATCCTGTCTCCTCCTCTTCCAAAGTAAATTCATGTGGGTTCTCAATACATACAGCCTTTATCATTCTTTTCTTCCTGTCTCAAAACACCCAATTAATTGAAGCAACTAACAATACACCTTCAGAATAAATCTTTGTGCACAGCAGTTTGCAAACTGAATATGAAACAGTTTTATTTCTGTTGAGGTGTGAGCAGAGCAGTACATTTCACCCACATCCCACTGAAAGCTTTACAGGTTACAGAGCTTCTGTGGCTTAGTGCAGTAGTTTGTCCTGACCCTCTCACGGACACAGTCACTGTAGTCAGTGTTGCACTTGCCACACTTGCAGCTCACAGCCACGGGGTAGGAGTAGTAGGGGATGGTGTGGTGAGGGCAGCCCGGGATCAGCGCTGTCCGGTACAGCATCTCTTTGTACGTGCACACGTTCTGGGACAGAGCACTCTTGAGGAGCAGCTTCTTGCCATTGCTGTCCTACAAAGAGAAGAGAAATGTGTTGTTTCACTGAGGCACACAGGTGTCAGAAATGTCCTGTGAGGTGCAGAGACCAAAACTCACACCTGAGCCCAGCTCTGGTAGTACTGAGTTCAGAGCTCTAATTGTGACTGGAGCTCCCTTCCCATGCAGGCACATTCCCCTTGTTTTTCTGGTTTGACTAATCCACGTGGCTCAGAGTGTGCCCTGTGCTTTGTGATCTCTTCTGGCTCCCCAAGCTGGAACTCAAAATGCTGCGTTGAACAGTGAAGTTGTGTGGAGTGGTGTGGCTGCTGCAGAGCGTCCCCACAGCCAGCTGGGATAGCAGCAGTGGGAGCAGAAGTTATTTACATGAATTAAGTTATTTACATTAATTAAGAGTGACCCAATGTAATCTGCCCCTCACCTGTTCCATCCTGCCCTCACAAACTGCCCACAGAGGCAGCAGCAGTCAGATCTCTGTTGTGCCACTGGTGTTATCAACTCCATAGTCCCAGAGGCTGGGCATTTTTCATCCCCACCTTTTCAAAAAGCTAACTTGAAAACACGGGTGACAGTGCAGTTTTTCTGCCTGTGATAAACTCTTTTACAATTTGCTCATTTGCACACCATTTTGTGGGAGAACAGAGCCTTGGTTTGCAGTGGTGGCTGTTACAGAAAGATCTGTACCTCGTACCCGAGTCATGCAGAATCCAGCGCAGATGGTGGTGTTGATGGCCAGGCAATAGGCACATTCCCGCTTCTCCACGTGGATTGTGTACTCAGAAGGAGCACAGAGTGATGCTGTTTGTCCAAAAATCAGGCCAAAGAGGAGAGACATCACAAAGAAGGGACTCATGCTGGATGGGGAAGAGCAAACAAACAGAGTAAACCACAGGTAAAGTGGGATGTGCCTTCCAGCCATGTCCTAGCATGTGACAGGAGCGACCAGGACAGTCACAGACCTGGAGTAATCTTAACGTTTCTAGCTACAGCCTGACAATTTCTTTCCAATCTCAGTCCTTACTAAAATAATACTGACCATTAAACAGAGAACAAGGGCAAAGAGGCCATCAACTACATAGAACAAATACACTTTCCCCCCACTAAAGCGTATTACATGGAATTTCTCACTAGTGAATGATAAAATCCTGACACAGAACAAACAAGAGGAGCTGAAAGATTTGAAAGTGTGACATGTAAGAGAACATAAGATCTAGGATTAAGCGGAGATAATAAAATAATCTCACTGCTTTAAAACAATTTTCTAAAGAAAGCATCTTATAAAATGTTAAAGAGACAAAAAGACAAGGCTGTGCATATCAGGCATAAAACTGGATTTTTCAATTTCCAGTGGCTTAGAGGCATGATGAGATGGGAACACAGCCAAGAACTAAATAATAGATTCAAGCAAATTACAATAAAGAACATCAGCAAAGAGTTCAACTCAATGAATCCTGCTTTATCTGTCTGTTGTGCTGACCTCATTTCTCAGACCTGCGGGGTGGATCCTGAGAACAAAGCCTTGATTAGCTCCCAAGACAATTTCAGGAACTACTCTAGAGCCTCTAAATGATAAACTTTAAATGACAGTGTCTACCAACATCTGGACATCACCCTCTAGTCTCTTCCAGCTGCCAATTTCCCGTAGCAAAGCCATCCATTACACAGGCTGGTTTACCCTGTAGCTGCAACACCACTCTGGAAAGACCAACCTCTTGTCAGCAGAATTCTTCCCTATTACAGGAACCTGATTCTGCCTTGAGCTGGGAGAGGCAGTGACCCAGCACAAGCTCTGTGTGTGCTTTATACTCTCCAGGCTAATTCCAGGCTGATCTTACTGTTTATATAATTGCATGTGAACTGCTGCTTTCTTATCACAAAGTCATCTATTGAAAATTCATACTGAACCACAAAGCAAATGTGATAGGAACAAACATGTCCATAATATCCTAACCTGGAAACTGGAGCTGGAAATCTAATTATATTAACAGTCATTCTCTCCTCAGGCTTTTAAACTAACCAGTGCTTTAAAAAAGTTGTTATTATTGATTAATTTAATTGCTCCATAGGACAGCAAGACCATGGCAGGAAGGTTGGCATGGATATGGAGTCCTCCAGAAGCACAGCTGATGAGTTTTACACCTGTGTTTTGCTAAGGTTTAATGAGGTCTGGTTCACTCTGCTTGCTCCTTATCAGGCACAACTGGGACATACTGGCACAGGGTGCCCAGGTGTGCCTTCTGGAACTGTCCCAGCCCTGGAAGTGCTCCAGCTTGGAGCAGCCTGGGATAGTGAAGGTGTCCCTGCCCATGGCAGGGGGTGGGATGGGATGAGCTTTAAGGTTCCTTCCAACCCAAACCATTCTAGGGTTCTCTGAGTCTGTGCAGTGCCCATGAAGCAACAAATCTGAAATAAAAGCCACTGCATTGCAGCCTGCTCAGGCACAGCCTGACTTACCTGCTCAAGCAAAGCACACTCAGAAATTGGCTGGCCTGGAACCTGCTCAGCAAATATTGAAGCAACAAGCAATTCATTGAATACTGATTGACAGGGAAAAAACTTACAAAACCACTCCTCACAGCACAGTAAGAAACGAAATATTGCATCAGTACCAATGAAACAATGTCCCCAAATGGGGGAAAACACTCACATTTGGGGGAGCAAGAGGGAGAAGAGGTCAACAAAGCCACAATTCTGTGTCAGCCTCTCCCTGAGCTCCCTGCCTGCAGCTCTGGGAACACGTGCCCTTCCCGGCCATCACCTCACTCCCATTTGGAATCTGATCTGATGGATGTCTTATGCAGGTCAACCACATTCCTGATTTACATAGCCATCAGAAACATGGAAAACATGAGTTTGAGGTGGTAAATATGGTTACTTTGAGCTGTTGGAAGAGTGATCCAGTTGGTCCCAATTGGTGTTCAGCTAATTCCTGTACAATAGTGTCTCCTTTTCCTGTGGTTTTGGACTGCTGCACACAGGTCTGTGTCCTGAGCTAATTTTTCAGGCATTTTTTGGATAACATAATAGAGGTTTTGTTCAATTAAGACTAGCCAAATGCTTTCTGTTTTCATGGAGTCTTTAATTCTGGGTTAATTTCTACCATATAATTTCTCAGGAAATAAATACAATTTAATTCTGTTTAAACCTCTTTCTGGCTTAGGGACATCAGCAGAGTATTAATTGTACTCTTTGTAACATCTGTCCATCTCACTTAGCAACAGGAGAGTAACACTCACTTTGCTACTACTCCAGTATGTTATTAACTCTGTATTTTTCTGATATATTTGGAATACAAACACTCAGGTTCTCTCAGTATACACCACACAACCCCACATAGATAATGTAAATGTGTATATATACACTGTACACACACACACTACATAAACATGTATGGGCTTGGTCATTTGAAGCTTTTACCACAGAAAAGAATGTTTGTTCTTGGGAAATACAGAGAGTGTTTCAAAGGACACAAAGAACCTGAAAAAATTCATAAAACTAAAACCTGGAGAGGACAAATAAATGCTCAAAGTAAGAATTAAAACCCAGCATTCTTAAAGCAAAAATATCACATGTGGCCCTTGCATGCACAGCTGGTTCTTTCCTCTAAGATTCAGAGCTTTAGGCAGCTGGAGCTGCATTTGTGCACCCTGGAGACCACCACAGCCAGGTTTAAAGTGTCTCAACACCCCCTGTAAGAACATAGCCAGAGAAAAGGAGAGACTGTGAGGACACATACTCTTACTGCCTCAAAGTGCCAGTTTCTCTGAGCTGAGAAAACTGGGTGTGAGGTGGAGGGGGAGGTCAGAGTAAAAAAAAAAAAAAAAAAAGGTTTAAGAATTTGCCTTAACAAGATTTGGGGAAATGTCTGCAAACATCAGTAGCAAATTGTAACAAGGCTTGAAAGTCATAATAAATATGAAAGAGAGAGTGCAACAATAAAAACTATAGCAACAAAATCAGAGGAAAACCAACAACAATATCTGTTAGAGGTGAGAAAATGCAGAAAACTTGCACATGAAGCTGAAGAGCAGGAAATAAACTTCTGGAGGCTACAGGCCAATAATAAAGTCAGGGAACATTACAAGATGAAGACAAGCTGTTGATGCAGAATGAGTGTGAAGGCTTCAGCAAGTACTTGTGCTTTTGAAAACATAGTGTCTGAACAACCACACAGAGATCTGCAACAAAAATTATTAAATAAATAACATAAGGAATAAATACTTTAAACTTGACATGATTAGCTAGCTAATGCTCATTACAAGAAGTCTGGAATACTGAGGAAATTTCAAAACATTACAAGAAAGTGCTAATATAATGGCAATATTTAAGGAAAAAGTGTTGACCCAGGTAACTCTCCACCAGCCAGGTAAAATGACAGAAAATTGATACAGGATTTGAGCAATAAAGAATTAATGGATGAAAACGTAATTACTGATGTTACATAAAATAGGTCATGCCACACAAACCCAATTTCTTTGTTTGCAGTGATTACAAATTTGGTTGTTAAGGCAATTGCACAGATGCAATGTCTTTGGTTCCATCTGTGCAGAGCCCCCCTGTCAGGAAGGTTCAGAGCTGTCATCCCAGTGTGAGGATACTGAATACAGGCAATTATCAGCCCCTGGAGCAGTTGGTTTGATCTCAGTGCTGCCTTTATTCACTGCAATGTTTTTACCCAGCCTCTGAACACTCTGCAGTGCACTGGGGAAATACCTGACCAGGTATTAAGGATGAAAATTTATTTATCTGGAAGGGCAATAAATGACTCTGAGTGGAGCTTGGGACCAATGTGAGTGCTGCTTATCAGCTCAGCCCCATGCTGATACAGTCACAGAAGCTCCTGGCTGCTGCCTTTCCCTTGCTGGCACCATCATCCTGCCCATCAAAAGGGTGGTATTCAGGTATCTTCAGTCATTTACACAAACTGTCAGGCTGGTTAAAAACCTCCTGGATTGTCCTTATGGCTGTGACCATGGAACATTCACTACTGAGCTCTCTGATGGGAATGAGATCCCACGAGCTACAGGGAGCAGCAAGACAGAAGACTGGCAGGACAACAAAGTCCAGTGTCACAATTTGTGAGTGCCTGAGGCTTCTCCCATACAGTTTCCTAAAATCTATCATCCCCAGTCTGGTGCTTATGGATCTGCTTCTTTGGTTGCCCTCCTGCTGACCTGCAGAGACTCAGTGATAGAAATTTTTAATGTGCTTTTATAGCCCAGCTTTGCAGCCCTGTTCTGGAACAGCCAGTTACACTGTTAATTATTTATCTTTAACCTTTCTGTTAACCAAACCAATCCATTCCCTGACATCAGTGATTTTACTGTTCCATTAAGTGAATGATGGTGTGCTGATGTTCTACAGGAAGTGCTTCAAGTGATATCTGTAAATAGAATTTAGTAATTATAAAAACCTTGGGTTCATTCCCCAGGAGTCTCTGTAATGGGCTACAGAAATTCAGTGCATACCAGAAGCTCATATGTAACAGTAATTTAATAGGATTCTCTGTCACTGACCAGTGCCAAAAACCAAAGGAGGAACAATGAGAAGTTATCAGACATTATTCCTACTCACTCTGCCCCTGGTAGTGGTACAACACAAAGGAAACTTTGTGATCTCATGAGCAGGTTACTTACAGCACAGGGCCACTCTTATTTCCATGAAATATGCAGCTGTAGATAGTAAAGTAAGAACATGTCCACACTTGCAAACAACCAATAATTGGAAGCTCTGCTGCTGAAAAACAGACAAAAACAATCAGATTCTGAAAGATGAGTGTGCTGGTAGAGGAATTATTTCCAACTCCATCCAGTTGCAGCCCTCCACTGATAAAAGGAAATAAGATCCTGATATGCTGCCATAGAAACAAGTGTTTTTGCCAGGTTTTGAATTTAAACAGCCTGTGGCTGCTGAATTTTCAAATAATCTGCCTATTGCCAGTCTCTGTAACAGCCCAAAACACAGCTCTCATCTCTCAAATTTATAGATTCACAGTCTGCTCTTCTCTTTCTTTCCTAGGATTAGCTGCAGCATTTCCTATCAACCACAGATTAAAACAGCAAATCTCTTTGTTGCATATCATATGCCAGCAATCTCCATTTATGGTCTGAAAATACTTCATAATCCTATTTGCTGTTTGGCTCAGACGATAGAGCCCTTTGGATTTGGTTTCATTTCTTTGGAAAGTGCTAGATATTTCTGTTAGTCTGAGATACACAATCACTGTGCTGAGGGCAAAGCTAAACAAAAAAACAAACAACCACCAAACAAACACCACCAAAGACAATCCAGAGCCTCCTGCAGTATTGCCAAGGATGAATGGTACCAACCCAGCACCATAATAATGCTAAAGGTAGAACTCTGCCCCAGGTGTGACAGAATAGAAGAGGTAAATGCTCAGTATTTGTCTTTTCTGAACAGGATTTTCAATTCAACTTTATATTTAAGAAAAATGGGATGTTTACTAAAAAATGCTACTAAAATGTAATATTACATATATTTATAGATTTTTAACAAAGATGAAATGTACTTGCATTATATTCTATAAATATTTTTAGTATAAATTGCTTAAAATATTGAAAATCAGGTTCTGAAAAGTAAATTTTCTCAGTGGAACCTGACTATAAGTGTGCAAAACTCAAGTAATGTCTTTTACTGTTGTAATCTTCATAAGTTCTCACTGCTTGAGTTGTCCTAAAAGCTACCCTGCCAGTCCTGATCCCACAACATTTGTCTGTTCCAGACAAAAATAAGGCCTGCAATGCCCCAGAATTCTGCTGCTGATTAGTAACAGAGTAAAATCGTCATGATCCTGTTTTCTATACCTCTGTAAGCAATTACATTTTACTGTAGCAAAGTGAACTCTTACTTTTTGATTCTATTAAGTCAGCAAACTGATTTTGTGAGTCCTGCAGCTGAGCCTTGATGTCTCCTATTAAATCATCTTTTTCATCACTCGTTATGGTCAGAGCTGAAATGTAACAGAATGAGAATAATATGATAATGAAGGAAAAAGAACAGATTCTACTTTGATTTGTCCCTGTGTCTGATAAGCAGACATTCAGGTAAAATAAGGTGGTTGGTCCCAGCCAAATATTGATTAAGTCTTGGGAAAGTTCTCCAAAATCAAAACACAAATTCCAACAGAATTAAAAGCAGAACTGAAGAACATTTATATTTGCTGGACTTCTCTGTGAAGTCACTACAGGTTTCCTTGAAATCTCGAAGCAGTGCTCCTAAAAGAGAGAAAAACCCCATAAGATGTGTCACAGGAATGCACAAACTTCATGGGCCTGAGGATTAACAACGTAATGACCTTTACAATTCAACAGTAAAACATACCTGTTCACTCCAGCACTGTTCTCAGCACAAAAAATGTTTCATAAAAAGAAATTTGTCTGTGTTACTCTTTCAAGAGATCTCTATTTTCACATATCTCATCTTCCAATTTTAAACCGAGTTTTTAATTTTCAAACTAATCTCAAAGGGAACCAATAGGAAACTACATTATTATTGAAAAATATCCTAGAAATACACTTTTGTTTGTCAAATCTTGCATGGAAAAGTATTTTTGTTCATCAGAAGACAGAAGTCTGTTTTATCTGGTATTCCATGCTGAGTCATCTTTTGCAGGAAAGGCAGAATAATAAACAGTAATTTACCAGCAACTGAAACACTTGCAGGGTCTTCATCCACACTTTCACACAGGACAGGTGCACACCCTTGCTCAGAATAACCATTTTCTCAATGCAAAAATCAACATGCAACATTCTTTAATATTTCATTGTATTAGTAATATTGTCATGCTAAATCAAGAAGCATTTTCTCTTTTCTTCATCTATTCAATGTATATTGTAATATCCTGGCCTGCAGTTCTTGGATGGCTTTATGCTGTGCTTCAATAACCTTTCTATTTTCTTGCACTTTCTTTCTGGTTCAGTTCTGATTCCACAGTCAGTTTCCACTGCTTGATCTTCTCTTTGTAGAGTTTTGAGTACAATTTGTTCATTGTTTCTATACTCTATTAAAACAAGTTCCACAATTTAATCTCAAATGCTATTTAGTTAATAATGTTATAAATACCTATTTATCTCTTCAAAACATCACAAGAGTAAATTCTTTTCCACAGAGGATGACACAAGCTTGTGTACATGATTAGGAACCACAGTTTGAATCTTTGTGCACCTGCTGTGTCTGGTGCAGACATTGCAGGACAAGGAGGGGACAAACACGAGGGGAAAATGCCCCACTGCCTTCAGCCATCACCAGAGAGAAGTGCACTGCCCCCAGATCAGCATCTGGGGGAACCATAACTGCACTGCCCCAAAAATCAGCATCTGGGGGAACCATAACTGCACTGTCCCAAAAATCAGCATCTGGGGAAACCATAACTGCACTGTCCCCAAATCAGCATCTGGGGGAACCATAACTGCACTGCCCCCAAATCAGCATCTGGGGGAACCATAACTGCACTGCCCCCAAATCAGCATCTGGGGGAACCATAACTGCACTCCCCCCAAATCAGCATCTGGGTGTGGGACAGGCAGGGCTGGGGCTGTGCTTGGGCAGGTCAGGGCAGCACTTTGGTTCAGGTGTGATGTCCCCAACACCCCCCTAGCTTGGCTACACCACAGAATTGCTGCAGTCCCGACTGGGCTTCAGGAGCTGCCAGGACCAACAGGTTAGTCCTCAGGGAGATGAAAATCAGGAGGAGAATGGCTAGAAATAAGTTCCATTTTGTGGCAGCAAACAGCATTTTGTATCTGGGAAGCGCAGAAGTACTGAAAAAAATGAGCTTTGCTGAGTTGTAGTGAAGCAGTTGGTGAAGACCCTGTGAGAAGAATTAAATTCTTGAGGAAACCACTCCACTAAATTCATTGTTTATAGATAAAATAAAGCCAGACAGTGCAATTGGGATAATCTATTTCATTTTTCCAAAGAATACCTTGACTTAATCCTTTTACCTTTCAACAGACTATTCAGAACCAGTTTCACGAAGATATTTAAGTGCCTAAATCTTATTCTGATTAAAACTTACAGTCCTCCCAGGCACTTTAAAATAAAAACAAAACAAACAAACAAAACCAAAACCAAACCACAAACAAATTTTTAAAAAGAAAGAAAAACAAAACAAAACAAAACAAAAAAAAAAAAGAAGAAACCAACTAACAAACTTGTAATCACCATAATTTTTAAAGGTTTGTCTCTAAGCATGTTCTCTGAATCACAAATATCTCCTCTAAGTGATTCAGCTGCAAACAGGAAACAGAGAATTATATTCCCCTTTGCCTTCTTATTTAGCCTTGAAATAGCCACTGAATAATACTTGAGGAACTGTTTGTGAACAAATTAAGAGGCCCTAAGAATTCAGATAAGCAGAGTTGATGCATAGCTGACTTCTTCATTTGCTTCAGAGCAAAGTTTAACTTGTTGTGAAATCATATCTGAACTAGGAAGTGATTTTGGTCAACATATTTTTAAAAAAACTAACAGTGAAACTGTATTTAACATTTACAGGCTACTAAACTGTTAGACAACTCATGAATATTAAAACTCGACAATATTAAAAAATGTTAAAGCATGTATAAGGTAAAATTTATTTTAGTTTTACCTGAGCAGTGATTTTGCCACAGTACAGGGACTGAATAGCAAATTAAAATCGTCACCTGGGCATTTGTTAAAACTCTGCACAAACTTAAGTGTTATTTTCCTATGGGTAGATTTGTAAAGGATTATAAAATCCAGAAGAAAAAAATATTACAGCTAATGTGAAAATACAATTTTTAATTCATAAAAATCAACTGCCTGCAATTTTTGAAATTACCAAAATTAGTAATGGCTTTGGAACTCGCTTGCTTTGTACCTCACAGTGGCTTTTCAAACCACTGGTGTTTTGTAGTTTGCTTTATAGGCTGTGGCCAGAGTGGGAGGTTCTGATGAGAACTCATCAGCTGCTGTCTGTCTGTGCACAGGTGCATGATAAAGGATTCACAAAGCAAAATTATTTTTTTAAAGTCCAGTAGTTGATATTTATTTTTTTCTTTACTCCCATGGGTAGTTTTAAACACCACATCTGACTATGTTTTAGTATGAAAATGCCATTTTACAAGGTTTTCAAGTCACAAAAAAATAGGATAAATAGTGTAACTCACCTCCTGTCAGAATATCACATTTGAATCTAAACATATTCCATAAGGAACCTCAACATGAAACAATAATTTGTTTAATTCACGTAACTCAGTGTGGTGACAGAACGTTTTCACTACACATTTGGTCTGGTGTAAGCAGGACTTCAAAGCCAGTGCAAGCATCCAAGTGGGGCACTGCTCACTGTGGAACACCCACATCAAACGTGGATTTATCATCGGTGATGTGCAGTTACAACACAGAGCAGATGATCGAGAAGATGATTTCCTTCAGTCTTGACAGAGAATAACAGCAGAAGGCTTTGAAATACAGTCAAAGATGTTCCTTCCAGCACCAGTCTTGGCAGTCTGCAGAGAAATGACTTCAGCGAATTTCACACACACGCAGAACCATGGAATGGGTTGGGTTGGAAGGGACCCTGAAGCTCATCCAGTGCCACCCCTGCCATGGGCAGGGACACTTTCCATTATCCCAGCTTGCTTCAAGTCCGGTCCAGCCTGGCCTTGAACACTTCCCAGGACAGGCTGGGATGTGTGTGCTCGGGTCAGGACTCTGCCCGGGGGCTCCCAGCAGTGTCCCCGTGTCCCTGTCGGTGTCCCCCTGCCCATTGCAGCCAGCTCAGGGGCGGCCGGTGGCACCACTGACCTGACACAGCCCCACGGCCCGAGGGCTCCTGGGCTCGGGCCCTGGTGCACAGGCATGGCCACACGAGCTGTTTGAACGGGTTTTTTCCCAGTGGGCCTGGAGAAAAGTGGTGACATCAACACTTGATACCGGCACCGACATCGCCACCGGTACTGATACCACACCAGAACCAACACTGGTACCGACACCGACACTGACACCAGCAGCGACAACCAGCACCAGCCCTGGCAGCGACATCAGCACCAGCACTGACACCGGCACTGAGCACTGCACCCAAACCGATACCGCCACCAGCACCGACACTGGTACCGACACCAACACTTCTACTGACATAGACATTACCGCCGTCACCTACACCAGCAGCGACACCGGCAGCGACATGGACACCAGCACTGACACTGGCACTGAGCGTGGCACCCAAACTGATGCCAGCGCTGGCCCTGGCACATCGACACCGGCACTGACACCGGCACTGAGCACTGCACCCAAACTGATACCGCCACCAGCACTGACACTGGTACCGACACCAACACTGACACCAGCAGCGACAACCAGCACCAGCCCTGGCAGCGACATCAGCACCAGCACTGACACCGGCACTGAGCACTGCACCCAAACCGATACCGCCACCAGCACCGACACTGGTACCGACACCGACACTTCTACTGACATCGACATTACCACCGTCACCTACACCGGCAGCGACACCGGCACCGACATGGACACCAGCACTGACACTGGCACTGAGCGTGGCACCCAAACTGATGCCAGCGCTGGCCCTGGCACATCGACACCGGCACTGACACCGGCACTGAGCACTGCACCCAAACTGATACCGCCACCAGCACCGACACTGGTACCGACACCAACACTGACACCAGCAGCGACAACCAGCACCAGCCCTGGCAGCGACATCAGCACCAGCACTGACACCGGCACTGAGCACTGCACCCAAACCGATACCGCCACCAGCACCGACACTGGTACCGACACCGACACTTCTACTGACATCGACATTACCACCATCACCTACACCGGCAGCAACATGGACACCAGCACTGACACTGGCACTGAGCGTGGCACCCAAACCGATGCCAGCACCGGCACTGGTACCAACACCAACACTTGTACCGACAGTGACATCGCCACCATCACCTACACCGGCAGCAACATGGACACCAGCACTGACACTGGCACTGAGCGTGGCACCCAAACCGATGCCAGCACCGGCACTGGTACCAACACCAACACTTGTACCGACAGTGACATCGCCACCATCACCTACACCGGCAGCAACATGGACACCAGCACTGACACTGGCACTGAGCGTGGCACCCAAACCGATGCCAGCACCGGCACTGGTACCAACACCAACACTTGTACCGACAGTGACATCGCCACCATCACCTACACCGGCAGCGACACCGCCACCGGCACCTCACGGCGGCCGCTGAGGGAGGGCGGAAAGGGCGGGAAACGACGGCGCGCGCCCGAGGCGGGAAGGGGCGCGCGGGCCGGCGGCGTTGGCGCCGCCTAGTGGAGATCCCAGAGGTCGCGCAGCGGCGCGGCCAGGCGCGGGTCCCGCGCGCGCAGCGCCCCCGCGTGGGCGTGGCGGAGCGAGCGCAGCTCCGTGAGGCGCCCCAGCAGCCGCGCGAAGCGCTGCGGGTCCCGCGGGTGCTGCAGCTTCGAGTGCTTGTACAGGATCCCCAGCAGCGGCTCCTGCAGCTCCTCCACATGGCGCTTGTCCCTCAGCAGCGGGCGGTCTGCGGGAGAGCGGCGGCATGGAGAGAGCGGTGAGCGGGATGCTCCGGGCGCCGCCGCCCCTCAGGGTCCGGGCGGCGCCGCCTCCCCTGAGGGGACAAATGGGAGCTCCCCCGGGGCGAGTGACAGCCCGTTGTTGTCACCTTCCCAGCTTACCTGAAAAGAACACCGTTGTTGCTACGAGCAGAGCATATTCGGTCTCGGTCACTTTGAGTTCCCCCATGGTTCTGTAGAAGTAGAACAGGGCGGTGATGAACTCCTCAGTTATGCCTTGAAAATGGAAAAAACCCAACATTTTTTGGTTAAAAAAACCAAACCAAAACCAAAAAACCCCAACAAACGTGCAGAATAATGAGGATGTTATTTCAGTGCAGAAACAGTTGCAAATCATTGCCTGCAGGGTGCGAGGTGACCCTCCCTGGATCCATCTGGATCACTGTGCCCGGCTCTGCGCTCCCCAGGACAAGGGACATGGGGCTCCATGTCCCGCCGAGGCTGTGGAGCTCATGAGGGGACTGGGGCATCTCTCTTATGAGGAAATGGTGAATGGTTGGACTCTGTAGTCTTAGAGGTCTTTTCCAGGCTGAGTGATTCCATGATTCTGTGAAAGGCTGAGGGAGCTGGGGCTGTTCAGCCTCAAGAGGAGCCCCAGCTGAGAGGGGCCCTCAGCCCTGGGTGTCCCTGTCTGCAGGGAGAGCAGGGACCAGCAACGGCACCAGAGGAACAGGCAGGAACTGATGCTCAGCAAGTTCCACCTGAACATGAGGAAAAACTTCTTTCCTGTGAGGGAACAGATTGCCCAGAAAGGGTGTGGAGTCTCCCTAATTGGAGATATTCCAGATCCATCTGGAGATGAGCCGGTGCCTTGTGCTCTAGGATGACCCTGCTGGAGCAGGGAGGTGGCACCATGTGACTGTGATCCCTTCCAACCTCACCCTTTCCATGATTCTGTGATTCTGTGAATCTTTTAACGCTGGGGGCTGTTCCATTGCATTAAATAGTTAACTAACTTTGTGAAAACAATGTTAATTGCTAAAATAATAACAAAAGCTGTATGGCAGTTGTACTGTGGAGCTTTGAATGTGTATATTACTCAAGGGATATAAGCAAGCATGAAGACACCTCTTCCTGCCATGAGGATGTAATGCCAGTGTGTAATACCAGAGGAGGTAATGCCAGAGCAGCTCAAGGGAGAGGGAGAGGACAAGGAAAGGGAGAGGAAGGAGAGAGGTGAGGAGCTGGAGCAGCGGCCACAGGGACAGTGTAGCTCAGTGTAAGAAAAACAGGGCCAGTCAAGCAAAGCAATTCACAATGATTTTGAGACCTCCATTACCTGTGGTAGTAGTAGAAGTTGGCCTCTCTTTATTATGACACATTTCCATGGAATAAATATTGTTTTTATCAAGGTTTTGAACATGACAACATGTCCCATGACCAGAAAGTCTTACATGACCTGGAACAAGGCAGATGACAGTTCCCAGTCAAGCTTAAAGCGATCTTAAATATTTGTCTGTATCATTGCTGAAAACGTGTGAATTTTTCCCAGACCCACGAAGGTATAAAATCCTTTTTGGCATCTAGATCCAAGTTCTTTGGTTGCTTTTTTATTAGTCAAGGTCTCTTGTGTTAAATTTGACACAATGTATAATATATAATAAGTACAGCTGATATCATCCACTCACCCCACAATGATGCAAATCAAGTATTTCAGACCTACTTTCACTGGTTGATGGCTGGCACTCGCTCATTCTTTGGTTGTAAATTTGGGCTGATCTCAAGAACATTGCCTCCACTGTGGACCCTTTCAGCAGAGCAATCTGGTCCTCACTGGCTAAACTCTCAAACCCTGCAGAGAAAGGTGTATGTTCAGGATCAGGGAAGGCTGGGGCTGCCTTTAAGCCCCCGACATGATGTGAAAACAATTCTATTTTTTTAAAATAAATATCTTTACTGGAAAGGGGGAGCCATCGTTAAATGATGCATGTGCCAAAGACTTGGGATCTTTCTTGCTAGTTTGCAGATTAGAAAATTTAAAAAAACAGAGGGGCCAGTTTTCAGTGTTAAAAGATTCACAGAAAGACACAAGTAAAAAATTTGGGACTAAGCAAGGGGTTATCAAAACATTCTTCCTAATATCTGATAAATATAGGCCTAACACCTGACAAATTTGCTGCATTGTTTAGTGACTGTGGATACTTCATTCATTGTTATATTATTTTCTTTTTAGAAATTGTGTTCATCTTTTGACAATCTCATTGTCTGCCCTTGTAATTCAAGAGCAAAGGAACTTTGGTGATTTTTTTCTTAAACCTGATCAAAGCAGGATGTGTAACATGAGCAAAAAGACAGCTCACCCCTTCCTTCAGCTCTGCCCCACAGAGATGCTAAATTACATCAAATACCTGCTTTAGATATGGTGATTGACCTTTGTCAGTGAGTTTTACAAAGAAAAGTTATCACCCTTCCTGTCAAATGTTACTTTGTCAACTTTACACTGAAATGGAGTGAATTTAATTGCATGTTCCCTTGTTCTTTATGAAAGGAAAATATGAGTAAGAACACCTGATTAGTCCCTTCTGTGCTGCCTTCTCCTTTGAAGGAGCATCTGTTTTTTCCTTTGGTGATTATGATAAATTGTAGACTCAACTGGATTTCAGAGAATGTGGTGAGATAGTAATTCCCTCAAGGTGGTATTTTGAGGTCCATGTGCTTCCAGAAAATGTCTCTACTCCATGTCAGAAACGGAAAAGAAATCTAATCATAGCAAAGTTTTGAAATGAAAACTTCTAAGTTGTCCTCATGACACGTAAATGGCAAATTAGAAGTACAAATAATCAGTTTAAAGCCTTTTCTCAAAGCCTGTATTTTTCTCTGGTTCATGCCATCAGTTTGATTTGGTTCCTCCAATGTTCCCCAAAGGAAGGAACTCACCTGGGAGTCTTTTTGTGAAATCCACCAACACCTGGACATGGACAACAGCTGTCTCAGACAGGTGGAGGAAACTTTCCTCAGGACTTGCAGTTTCCTGTAGCTGCAAAAAGAGGATTTGCACACTGGATATAGCCAAGATACACGACAACAGTGACTCAGCAATGCAGGCTGGGGGTGCTGGATACCTACAAACTTCTTGGCTTCCTCAAGGGGAATTGTGTATTTTTGGTGCGCTGCTACAATGTGGTCAAGAAGCTGATGTTCTCCTGGAGTAAGTTCCATTTTCTCTGGGATCTGCCAAAAAAATAAACCAATCGAGTCACAACCACTTGGAGTAAGAATAAGTGATAAAAAGATATATTTTAAATAGAAAAATATCCCACTTTTCCAGATCTTGTTGTAGATGATACTTGCTTACTATTCAGTCCCTCATCTTCCAGCTTTATGTTGCAAAGGAAACTGCTCTTCTGCTTGAAATTCTTCCTGAGTCGCTTTGACTTGCACTGGACTTCAGTCAGCAAACCTGTGAGGTGTGGAGTGGCCATCAGTGCTTGCATTTTCAATTAATTACAGTCTGAGGTCCTCACTTTTATTAGAGATAACTCCAGTCTTGCATCACAGAAGCAAACATAGTTCCTATAATGAACTATGTTTCCTAGAGAGTGTGGCCTGTGTGTTACTTATCAGGTGAGCTGATGATCAGTAGCCACCAAAGGCCTGAGGGTCTGCAGGCATCTTTGTCCTTGTGGCTCTTTGACACACAGGCATCAAAATTTTTTATCAAAGCCCATCATGCCATTTTTATTTAAATTTTTTCCCTCACACCCTAAAGCGTATCTGATCTGCTCACTGCTGTCCTGACAAGACTGGTGATATTTAGGGTATCTTGCTAGTTCTTCCTTTTTTTTCTCTTGTACTGTCTTTGAACAACAGTTCTCTTAAGGTGAGGGGATACTTCCCAAACATTGTTGGCTTCTACACACCAAGATGCTACAGGTGCCACCATCCCCAAAGTTAATTTTCACAGAATCACAGAATCACCAGGTTGGAAGAGACCTTCAAGATCATCGAGTCCAGCCCAGCCCCAACACCCCAACTAAACCCTGGCACCCAGTGCCACATCCAGGCTTTGTTAAACACACCCAGGGATGGTGACTGTACCACCTCCCCAGGCAGCCATTCCAGAACTTTATCACTCTTTGCGTGAAAAACTTTTTCCGGATATCCAACCTAAATTTCCCTCGGTGCAGCTTGAGGCTGTGTCCTCTGGTTCTGTCAGTGCTGCCTGGAGAAAGAGACCAACCCCACCTGAGCACAGCCACCTTTCAGGGAGTTGTAGAGAGTGATAAGGTCACCTCTGACTCTCCTTTTCTCCAGGCTGAACAACCCCAGCTTTTTCTACATTTTCCTACAGCCAAACTAGACCAGAATAATTGGAAAGAGATTGACTTTGGAGAAGGTTTTATCTGTGGTGATTAGTCAAGAATCCAGCAGGAAGGAGCACTCACATTCTGCCAGCATTCCCACAGCTCTGCACTTCTTGAGGCGGCACTCCTGGCACTTCCTCCTCATGTACATGTCCATCTCGCAGTGCCCCCCGCTCTTGCAGCGGTACACCGCGTTCTTGGTGATGCTGCGCCGGAAGAAGCCTGGGAACGAGGACCAGCTTGTGAAAAACATGTTTACTTGTGAAAATTTAAAAACTTTAATAAAGGACAGTAGGAGACAAGGACCGTAGAGCAAAGGTTATTAAGGCCAGGTGCATTTTGGCACTCAGTTAAGATGACACTGTTACTTTTGGGGATACCTCTTAAATACTTTTTCTCTTACATCAGCCTATTGCATATTTATAGACTCATGTATATCTATAAACTAGTTTACATTTTTCAGGAACTATTTTACATGGCTTCTCTTTGGGTCTGCTTTTTAAGAGCATGTTTGTTTCTTGGCTGTGGTTTTGGCTCCTTCTGTTTATCACTTCCAGTTTGGGCCTTGGTCCACACTGTCTTCAGATGGTGAGTGCTGATAGTTGGCAGATCTGTAGCAGGTGTCTTTATCTTATGTTCACTGGATGTTATCTTATTCAAGTAGGCATTTGAACACAAGTATGCTTATATTAGCTATTTCACTACTATGTCTAAGCTTAATTAACAACAGAAATAAAAAATATATCTTTATAGCAAAGTTACTTTAACATCACACATATAAAAGCCATTTTAATATTTGCGAATAGCCAATATTATAATATGTATCTATAACAAAGTGATGGCTGGAGCAATCAAAGGAGCTTTATCTCACAAGGATTTAAAAGTGTCCTCCGGGTTTGAATGCTTGGGTTTTTTAAATTGAAACATTACCTTGATTTTAAATCTGCTTTTTAAAAATATAGTTATGTCTGGTTCTTTCTGACTGATATTAATTGACATTTTCCATACATGGAATCACAGCATATGCTGATTTGGAAGGGACCCACAAAGATCACCAAGTCCATCCCCTGGCCCTGCACAGACAGCCCCAAATCCCAGCCTGTGCATCACTGACAGCAGTGTTGAAATGCTCCTGGAGCTCTGGCAGCCTTGGGGTTGTGCCCATTCCCTGGGCAGCCTGGGCAGTGCCCAGCACCCTCCGGGGGAAGAAACTTCCCTGAGATCCAACCTAAACTCCCCTGACACAGCTCCAGCCCTTCCCTCAAGTCCTGTGCCTGGGAGCAGAGATCAGAGCTGCCCCTCATGAGACAGCTCCCACACTAACACAAAATGTGATTAGCAAGTAATTACTACTTGCTTTTATTCAATTATAATAATAAGTGAAATTAATAACACTGAAATAAATCTCTAAGAAATGTTCATGAGAAAACCAGCACCTGCTCACGCTGACACTATTCTAGCGAGTCATGAATGCAAAAATTAGATGCTTAAAGTGCTCATATTAAATACAGACTGTGAAAATATTTCTTCGAAGAATGTTAAAAAAATGTGAATTTGGAGTGAGCTTGTTAGATAGGGGGTTCATTAAACAAATTAAAAGCCACTGTAGTAACACCAGCTCACATCTGTGTGGAAGGTTGCACGGAGGCCCCGTGTCCCCGCTCACCTTTGCAGCCCTCGCAGGTCAGTGCGTTGTAGTGGTACCCCGAGGCCTTGTCCCCACACACCACGCACAGCTCC